>JAMJFZ010001230.1:13732500-13885000 GCA_026225945.1 Cricetomys ansorgei | reverse complement strand
CACAGGGGACTATGGAGTAAAGCCCCACCAGAGAGCAGACACGGAGGAAGTCAATTCACTCTCTTGGGACCCAGTTCTGTAACTCACACTCCGGGAAGATCATTCATATTCTGAACTAACCCTCACCTCTTCTAACAGACATTGGGCCCTAACTATTGCATCTGAGCACCAGTCAGCCGCGTTATCTCTTAGCCGCATTATCAAATACTTCCTTACCCAAGGGTTCCTTCAGGAGACGACACTGGCTTAAGGTCACAAGGGGTGGGGGTGGGGGAGGAGCGGTATCACATTCCTCCAGCAGAGGGGCTCTGGAGCAATAGATTAAAAAAAAAAAAAAAACAGTTGTTGAATCAATAAATTAGTGCATAAAATGCCAGGTAATGAAGAGCGATGCTTTTTAATAAGATAGAGTGGAATCACTCGTCACAGTAAAAAGAACTGACAGCGGAGTGCTAGCCTTAAAGGGAACACCCACATCCAGGAGGGTGAGATTGCCTGCCTAAGACCTGCATGAGGGGGACGAGTTGGGGAGAGGCTCACGGGAGGCTGTTGGCAGTTAGGGTAGGGTAGGCAGAGTCATGTTTCTTGAGTGACGTGGTCACTGGTAAGTTTCCCACTTTTCAGTAAATAATTCCACACCGATGCTCATGAAGTCAACACTAATTAAACTCAGTGTGCCATTAAATAATAATAATAAATTAAATTAAAAAGACAGGGGCTAGAAAGAAAGCTCAGCAGTTACGCGCACTTGCTCCTCTTCTAGAGGATCTGAGTTCACTTCCCAGCTCCCACATGAGACACATGTCCGTCTCAACTCCAGCTCCAGGCTCTGTGGCTGCCGGAACACACACATCAATAAAAACAAATATTTTTAGAAGGACGTGGAAATAGCACAGGGATTTATTGAGAAAGAGTCCGGAGTGAGTGGCAAGAAGAGAGGGCAACGGAGTACAGATCTGATCGAACTATATTAAACATATGTATAGAGTGTTCAAAGAATAAATAAGAACGGTTATTTTTAGGATAGAGAGTAGAGCTACACAAACATCCTTCATGAAATGCCTGGGAGCTTCTCTCGTGTCTCTCAAGAGACGGAATAAACAGAAGGCACAGAGCACCGGGCACCGAACACCAAGCACCGAGACCTTGCTATTCAAAGTGTGGTGAGCAAGCCAACAGGCTGAGCAGGGCTGGGAGCCGGGTGAGACTCAGAATTCCAGACCCCCTGGATCAGTCCTCATGTTCTAAGAGTCCCAGGTTAGTCACGTGTCCATTAAACACAGAGAAGAGCTGATCTAAGAACCTTTGTACATGGCCGCGGGCCGGAATCACTCGGGGAGGTTTTATAAGACACTGATATTCGGGTTCTATCCTTGGAGACATTAATCGAAAACCCAGGACCTCTTTATAACCAAGACAGGGTGACAAGGAATCAGCTGCCTTGCCGGGGAAGTTTATTTTTAGTTATGCTTGAAATTGTTCTATGCACTGTTGGGTGAGGGGCTGCCTAGGCCTTGGCATTCTGTATTGTCTGCAGATGTGGGGTTTATGTGTGGGGAATGTTTGATTGCTAATGATCTGCATGTGCTATCAGTAGAACAGCTGAGGAGTTCTGAATCAAATAAAACACCTGAGCTGAGACACTCAGGGTTCCACTGAGAGTATGGCACTGGCCATAATGGTCGTTCCCTCTGCTGAGGTGTGGCAGGGCTTGAACTTTTGAGAATGCCTCTTTGTCTTCCTCAACTGTAGGTGTTCTACTACACTGCCTGACTTAAACAACAGAAATAAAACCAGGCAGAATACATAAAACAACCACTTTCAAATTGCTTTAACAGCTACAAAGCTTAGCAGCACAGAGAACAACACTCCTCGTGCAGGCTCCATTCTAGAACCCGGTGCGGTTCAAGTGCATCCTCTGACTCGGGGTCTCTCGTAGCTGCAGTGAAGGGGCTGGCCCGTCGTCTGGTGCCAAACTCACACAGTTGCTGGCAAGATAGAGGGCTTGTAGGGAGCTGGACTGAGGACCCGAGGTACGTGTTGGCTTCTGGCCAGAGGCTACCCTCAGTCTCCCCCATGTAGAGGACTACAGCATGGCAACTTGCTTCATCAAAACCAAAATGAGACAGCACTGACTAGCAAGTTAGGAGGCAAAGTCTTCAGTGCACTGGTCATAGAAACGCTAGCCGATATTTTGGCCTTACTCCCTCTGTCAGTCATGAGATCGATTCCAGACGAGGGCGTCACCAAAATATAAACCGCAGAAGTTAGGTATCATCTGCCCCCCCAAAGCTCACGTATTGGGAAGTTGGACCTCATGTGTTGGGATGTTAGTTTATAACATGTAGGGTCTAGCAAGGGGGTTAGACCACTGGGGGTGCCCTTGGAAGGTATTATGGGAAGCCTGTCTGGCTTCAGGTTCTCCCCCGTACTCGTGTCCCTCCATGATGGGACACAGCAATAGGGTCTTTACTAGAGCTAACCCAATGCCAGCACTATGCTTTTGAGTCTCTAGACCTCTGGGCAAAAGGAACCTCATTTCTTTATAAAGTTAACCTACTCCAGTATTTGGTTATAGCAACAACAACAAAAACGGGCCGCTAGACTGCAGATCTTTGGGAACCATCTAGAAGCTTCTTGCCATAGATACTGAATAACAGATGTGGCAGGACCATGATTCCTGACAGAAGGGAGACTAGGATTCCAATTGAACAACTGTAATATCTTATTGCTAAGACACGGTTAGGGCTTCAGTGCAGAAAAAGGTAAGCCAAAGTCCAGTGACTGCACAGTGAGGCAGCAAAGGGAGACATTCAGGGGCCCGGGTGGGGAGACTTCGTGGTTGACGTGCTAGCTTCACAGAGAAAGCCCAGGCGAACCAGAGGGCCCTCCTAGTCTCTGGCTATTCCTGAACTGTTCAAGTTGGAGGAGAAACTCCCTCAGATGAAGGAAATACACAGAGGGCATTTGGGCGGGACGATTTCCAGAGCTCTCCGAGAGAACGAGAAATTATCCTAACCAGAAAAAGAGAGAGAGAGACAATAAGAGAGAAAGATGATTTCTAAAGAGACGGTCGAATTTGACGGAACCCGTAAATTTGGAGGTTCACTATCTCAATGAATTTGAGTAGAATAAACAAAGAAACATCAAGGCATATCAAAACTGAATCGCTGAGAGCCAGTGATAGGCGATGACCTTTTAAAGCGGGCAGAGGCGTGGTCACAAGAACGGCATAGCTCTAACTTAGAAAAGGGAAGCGACCCAGGGGTGATGGAGATCAGTGCTTAAACCATGAAAGGCACGAAGGGTGAATATAAACTTCTTCACTCATTAAAACGCTTTCCACTTTGGAAGTGAAACCAAAGAAACTTTAGACAAACATCGTCTACCTCCTGCCAACATGGCAACTTTAGCAAAGTGGAAGGAAGCCCAGAGACATCAGAAGCCCATAAAAGATGGTGGTGGCCGGAAACAGGAAGTATGTGGGTACATAGGAAAATGTCTTTTGTCTTTCAGAATTTTCCTTTAAAAGACACCAGTTAGTTTTTTGTTTTTTTTTAAAGACTCAGCATTTTCATGTTATAATACCAGAACAAAACTCAAAAAGGAAACTTCAGTCAATACTCCTGAGATGTGAAAATCCTAAAAGTTCAACAAATTGAAACCAACTCTATTCTAATATACACAGGACATTGTTTCAGGAATGCAGAGTTGGTTCAACATTTCAAAATCAGCGTAATTAACCATAGGATCATACCGAAGCAAGGCGAGAAACAAAACACGATGATCTCAGGCGAAGACAGGCGAGAATGTGACAAACCTCCAAATCTGTTCAAAGGTAGTTCTCAGCCAACCAGGAGCAGAGGGGGCATCCTTGGCCTGAATACAGAGCAGGCACAAAACCTTGAAACTAAAGTCATGCAATAAGTGACAGACAGACAGACAGACAGGAAGAAGGAAAGAAAGGAAGGAGGGAAGAAAGGAAGGAAGGCCCGCAGTAAAACCAGAGAGCTGTAGGGATAAATCTGATGAAGTATGTATGATGTTTACACATTGAGGGCCATGAAACGCTGCAGAAAGGAAGTAAAGGCACTAGGCCACGCAAGATGGCTCGGTGGGTAAAGGCACTTGCTGTGTAAGCATGCGGCAACCTGAGTCAAGCCCTGGGAGCCCACACAAACGCGGGACAATTGAACCAACGCCATAAAGCTTCCCTCTGATTGATGCGCACAGGGTAGCAGGCACATACAACACAAACACCACATATGACAACAACAGCAATTTGAAAACGAGAAACCCAAGGAGGTATACAATGAAGAGACCTCCCACGTCTGTGCCTGGGGTATTCAATTTAAGACGCTGGATCTTCTCAAATTGCTCTACAGGTTGAACTCACCCTCCCCCCCAAAACAAATTCTCGGCAGTGTTTCTATAACCTCCCGGCTCTCTCTAAAATTTACGAGGAAACGCAGACGCCCCACAATTGGCAAAAGATTACATAATTGACAGAAGTCAGAGGGTTCATATTACTTATTTTCAGGCTTATTATAGAGCTCTGCTAATCAAGCAGGTGTGTTATTTAAGCAATAAGAGGCAATTAAGTCAATGGAGCAGAAAATAGTCAATAAACACACTCATTCTTATGTGGTCAGCTGATGTCCAGCAAAGTATCCGGGCAACCTTCGGGGAAAGAATTAACAGATGAACGTCCACAAGCAAAGAAATGGACCTTTACCCTGACCCCGGCACCCGTGAAAATGAACTCAAAATGGACCATAGGCCTTAACGTAAGCATTAAGCAATAACATTTCCCAAGGAAATCATAAATATTTATGACTTCAGGTTAGACTGCAATTTCTTAGAACCCAGAAAGCACAAAGTATTAAAAAAAAAAATAGTAAACATGACCTCATCAAAATTAAAACTAACCTCTGGAAGGCTGTTAGCCGAGTGGAAAGGCAGGCTTATTCGTGGAGATGTGGCTGTGAAACAGACCTTCGAGGATGCCCTGCTCCTGGCTGACGAAGAGAACTCTCGCAGCCAGCACAATAGTAAGAACACAGTCTGGAGAAACAGCTAGCATCTGGATAAACACCACACCACCAACCAAGAGGTTCAGATGACCAAAAGAAGGACACAAAAATTCCCAATAGGGTTACTTATTTGAGAAGTGCAAATTAAAATGCAAATGAGGTGTCACTGCACATGCGTGCGGATGACTAGAGTTTAAAAGGCCTCCTCCAGCGGTTGGCAAGATACGGTCCAAACGGAACCCCGACACTGCAGCAAAACACAAGGTGCCGCCGTCTCCGATCTGGAAACAGCTTGGTGATTTTGCTCAAATTTCAACACACACTTACCACAGGACCCCGCCATTAATTACCCTTCTGTATTTGTTCAAGGCAGAGAAAACGTGTGATCATGTTAGCCAAATATCCGTCAACAGACACAGGAACAAGTAAATGATGGGATATTATTCAACAATGAGAAGGAACAGAGTGAGACGTTCGGCACAAATAAATCTCAAAAGTATTCTGTTAAGAGCAAGCAGGACAAAATGGACTCTAATTGATGTGGGCTATAGATGGTGCGTACGGCGGATGACGTGGGCTGCAGACGATATAAGCTACACAGATGGTATGTATGACAGACTGTAGGGACTATATAGATGATTCAGACTGTGAATGGTATGGATGATGGGGGGTATGGATGGCAGACGATATGGAGGAGAACTGGTACGTACTATAAACTGTATGGCTTATAGATGACGTGGTTCTATTTACAGGAAACTCTAGAAAAGACAAAACTACAACAGAAAGAGGCCCCTAGAGATCCTGTCTTCCAAAGTAAGCAGGAGAGTGGCCGAAGACACCAGTGTTGACCTCTGGCCCTCGCATGTACGCACAGACACATGCACCTGCACACACAGGTGCACATACATGAACACACCTATACGTGAAAAAATTAAGAAGGAAGGGAAGTTGGTCACTGGTTCTCATGGGGAGAGAACTGGTCATAAAAGAGCAGGAAGGAGCTTCCTGGGCTACTGAAAATAATCTGAATTATGGTTGCAATGGTAAGCACTTGTACCTTGATTACTGTCTGTAATGTGTGCCTCGTTTGTTGGTTAAAATTAAATGCCCTGGGGTTAGTGCAGGGCCCTGTGGTTTTTAAGAGCTCCCCAGAGGATTCCTGCGTGCTGCTGAGGTAGCAGTCCCACTAATCCCCATCGGGGCCACTCTGGCTCCTGTGTCATCCTGCCTCTGAATGAGGGCTTGGCGGGGAAACACCCCCCCCCACCCCGGGTTGTAACAAGTAGAAATCAACAATGGGATGCCATTTCTGCCACTTTATCAAAACTGGCTGCTCCCTGATGGGTATGGCTCTGTCTCCCTGACTTCTCCTTAGCCCTCGTGCTGGCTTCATAGTGGCAAGACACTCATGGGAGAGGTCATGTGTGAGGAGCTAAGCGGGACCTCCAGCCAATCAAAAGAGAGGAGCTGAGACCTCGGGGCAGTGACCTCAGAGAAACTAGATCCTGCCAGCAGTCACCAGTTTGGATGTGGGTCCTTCCAAAGAGAGCCTGAAGTAACTGAAGCCTTACATAAGACGCCAAGCTAGAGGGCCCAGCCAAGACACACCCCCCACTCTTAACCCTCAAAACCTGCGAGATCAGACATGGTATTTACACCCCCATGTTTTGGGGGAGGGGAGAACGATTACACAGCAATTGCTAAATAACACACCAGTCAGGATTGATAACCGCTGATCTAAGGGTAGCCTGTGAACAGAGCCCTTTATCTCGTTCTATCACAACTGGGAGAAAGATTCCCAAGCAACGCCCCCAATCCCCGAGGAGCTGTTAGCAGCTGACAGTGCTAGGGAAGGAAAGTCTTTTTTTGGGTGGGGAGGGGAGAGCACTGCTAGCTGGGATGCTGAACTAACTAGACTCAGTGGGTTATTCTCAAAAAAACAAACAAACTTAAAAACACACTGGGCAAGAAATAGGAGGGAGACATGTTAGGCGGACTCAGAGGGAGCTGGAGAGAGAGTGAGGGCTGGATATGATCAGCTGGCACAATGCTTGCCTGGCATGTATTAAGTCCTGGGTTCAGTCTCCATCGCTGCAAACCCCAAGTATAGCACAGCAACGCCTGTAAGCCCAGGATGTGAAACAGGATAATTAGAACTGTACAACCCATCCTTGGCTACACACCAAGTTCAAGGGTAGCCTGGGCTACACAAGACCCTCTCTGATAAATCAATAAAAATAAAAAGTATAACTGCTAGCATCAAAAGAAAGAGACTAGATAGGCCTGGCACCAGGTCTGGGGAGATGGGCAGACTGGGGTGAAGGACCTCACTTGATTTTTAGCTGTCTCCCAAGTTTTCCTTAGAAATAACCTAAAGCAGCAGTTTCTCATAATTAAAAAGTAACCTTTAATCCCATCGCAGATCCACCAGAACCGTCCCAACTTCTGTTTTTATGTAATGCATCTTTAAAAGAACCAAAGTGAACCACAAATGAAGGGGAACAAACTTGCCTTCACTCACTGAAGTCAACGTTATTTTGCTTACCTGTAACTGAAGCAGTTTGTATACATCTGCTGGCATCTTTGAATTAATGCAGCTTGAAAACTTAATCAAAAAGGGGCCAGCAAGGAGGCTCGGTGGGTTACGGCCCTCGCTGCCAAACCTGAGGACTTGAATTTGATCCTCAGGACCCATGCGGTGGAAGGAGAAAACTGATTCCCCCAAGTTGCCCTCTGACCCCCACACACATGTCATGGGACACATGTGCCCATCTCCAATAAATAACTGTAATATACACGTTTTTTAATGCAATTAAGGGAGACAAACCCGTGGCACATCACTAAATTCTTCAATCTTAATGAAATGTGGGGTGATGTCTGGTGACTTCATAGCATGGAGGAGATTTAACAGAAGAAAGATCAAGTACCCAGGCTTCAGAGCTGTGTTTTGGGGAGTCTTGGGGAGGAACTCTGACTACTCATGACCCGTTTATGAGCTTAGTCAGGGGCCATGATTTGGGTCTGAGTTTTCAAAGAAGGGGAAATCCCAGTGTTTCTGGGATATGCCTACAATCCCAACACTCAGGAGGCTAAAGCAAGAGGATCAAAGAGGCTGTAACAGTCCCCCAGACTTTAGTAGGCCCTGAGACCTTAGCACAACTGACTCTATGATGGAAGAGCCATGCGGGCTGTGAGACTCAGCACGGAGACAGCACCACCTGCCAAAACTAGAGCAAAGGCCTGATCCATCAAAGTCCATACAGTTCTGGGAAAGTCTCAAGATGTACTAACCTTGCTTTTTAGCTTCTGTAGTTCTGCTTCTGGCTAATTGTGCTTGTTTACTGAAGTTTGCCAACCTAGAACACGGTTTTTGTGCTTAAAAGCTCATCCTGAAGAAGGCTCGGGGCTACACTGAGATCCTAAACACCCCACATAGTTGCTGGTTGGCTAATAAAGACTTTCTATTGGCTTAAACCCAGGTCCAAGCGGTCTTCTCTGGTCAGTACCCCACAAGGCCAGGTTGGGCTACATAGCAAGACACTGTCTCGGACAGATCAAGGTAAACTAAACCCAGGGGCTGGCCGGAGTGGGTGTGGGGGTGGGGGTGGGGGTGGGGCTGGGTACCTAAGAGCACAGTTATGAACAGATTAGAGGGATTGGAATTAGGATCTATGGGGGGAATTTAAAAAAGGGTTGCAGGTAATTTCGCATGAAAAAGAATAAGATAAAGAGTGACGAGCTGTCTTCAAATAAATTAACAGATAACGAACAGTATCGCTCATTCCCTACACACCAGGCAGGAGCAAGAGGAAAAGAGTTTAAATTGCAACAGCGACATTTGGCTACGCCGAAAGTAGAATGTATTGACCAGAAGAGTGATTAAGCACAGAGGAAAAAAAATCCAGGTTCCCAGAACGTCTCAAACAGAGCTGGGCCCTCCTGAGAGCAAAACATCTGGAGGTGGCCAACACTTCCTCCAGCTGACGGTTCAGGGTGTGAAACATCTGGATGGTAAGTAGGCTTTTTATTTTAATAGATTAATTGAGCTGAGTAAATGCTTTGTAGCTTTTGGGAAATTTTTGTCTAAATAATGAAATGTAGAGGAGTCTACTCTGCCACACATGTTTCGGGGTGATTTATATTATATAATTAGAATAACAACCTCCGTGACAGCGGGCTCGTTCCTCAGGGCTCCGTGCAGCAGGCAGAGCTCCACCTAATTAGCCGTCTTTACAGCAAGTTTGTAGTGAAGATTTGCTCACATTGCTCAATGCCCTGGCTCCTCAGTGACTCACTGGTATCTACCATCTATAAAACAGGTTACCCAAAAGCTCACAGAAACCCAAAACAAACTCATTCCCCTTTTGGGACTGAAAATGAACATTTTGAGAATTTCCCTCTCAAACTTGTTGCTTCTTGGATTCAGGTAAGAAGGAGCTTTGCTGACTAGTCTTTCGGGACATGTGTAAGCTAAGGGGCCATGATGTTGAATGGCCAACATGCACCCAAAGCTGCTTTCCCTGAACTCATCACAGAATGATTAAGACAATGGTTTTCCGCGTCTTTCCCAGGCCAGTCTCATCGGCACCTGGAAACTTGCTGGAAATGCAGAATCTTGGGTTCTTCCCAACAAGTCTGGGGATGGGGCCAGCAGTCTGCATTACATTTGACAGTCTCTGGATTAAAGGAATCTAATCACCCCCAGCTGTGCCTGATTTAGGCCTCAGCTCTGGCCCCTTTGTAACTGGGGGCCTTACAGGTCTCTTTCTCCATGAACTGGGATAGTAGAGTATCTTGTCAAGATGGAGGAGAGGGACGTGGGAGATGGGAGCGAGGTGAGATATTAATAATGGCTAGATATTAATCATGCTAGTATAGATTCTAAATCTGCTGGTTTCAAAAGAAATGAAGGTTGCCCCTAACACGATTTGTTGATAATTTGATTCAATCCAGTCTTTTGACTTAATGAACAGTTTCGATCGATCCCCAAAGAAAGGGGTGGGGGGAGGGTGGCGGAAGCAAAGTGGTTCATTAAAACAAACTGAAACGGGATGAACCAAACAAATGCCCTGCAATGAGACTTGAGCATCTGCTGCAGGGCTGAGCCCTGCCTGGCCTCAGCCCTGGAATTGGGCTGGCCATTCCCAGACTCATGAACACCCAGGTTTGGGGCTCTCAGAGGGTTGAGGTAACTCCTACAGGAAGCAGCAGTAAAAATACTGGTTAGAACATCACCAGAAAGGCTTACAGGGCTTCTGCAGTCTGCCCACATGGCCCGGGCTCCTTATCTACAGGTCCTTCGTGAATGCCCCGGGGAGATCCGGTTACAGACATATAAAACAGCACTAAACGAAGCCGAAGTGCAAAGGAATACTACTGAAGCTCTGAGAGTTATAGAGAGAATAGTTTAAAGCCTTGGCAACTGGTGTAGGATTGTTCAGATTCAAGTGGTAGAGCGGTTGTCCCTCCCAGTAGACAGGCATTTAGTAGTGTGGATGCTTTGAAAATTATGCACACTAGAAAACTCAATTCTTATAAATCTGTTTTACATGGGGGGGACTGCGGTATCTTCCATAGGATCAGCAGAATAGAGATTATGAACAGAGGCTTTGGGCGTGTGTTGAATCAGTAGTCAGCACGGAGTCATTGTTTTTATAACACCAGTCATCAAACATTTATGAGAGCTCATTGTGTGTCAGCATCTACACTGCTCGTCAGAGCCACACAAGACCTGTTCCGTCCAGCCATGGTGGTTACTGACACCCAGTTATCACGCTCACCCGTTCTGAACGCTTGTGGCTACCTTATGGAACGGCAAACATGCAAGGGGAAAGGTCTTCCCAAGTCTTGGGCCTTCTCTTTCCTAATTCCGTGGGTGGTAAAGTCTCTTCCTCCCTGAGGACGGGTGCTGTCCAGGGTACCCTGCTCCAGGGTATCCATAGGCGCTGGGTACTTGGATGGTTTTGATTAGGTTGGATAAGGACCGTGGCCCAATCACAGGGGGTGTCGATAGGGATGGCTTTGAGCAGGTTTTTGAAGGATTCTGGCTATGATGTGCCCAGGTCTATATGTTCAGGTTTTAGCAGACTTGAGAAGGACCTAGAGGCAGACACGATCTCTCCTCTGGCTGAGCAAGCCTCAGACAGCAGGCAAACTGCTCCACATTCCCTTTCCGTTTCTGTCATTACATGACTCACTCGGCGACACAGGACTCTCGGACTTCCCTTGGATTTTTGTTTTGTTTTTATAGATTCTTTTTTTAAAACTGCATTCATTTATTTTGTGCATGTATGTGTGCCCTGCCACATGTGTGGAGATAAGGAAACAGCTTGGTGGGATCGGTTCTCTCCTTCTATCTTCTGGATCCTGAGGACCAAACTCAAGTCATCAGGCTTGGCAGCGAGGGCCTGACCCCACGAAGCCTCCTTGCCGGCCCCCTTTTGATTTTATGAAGAACTGTTTTAGAAGCTAAAATGAATCTGGAATATTAACAATTGCAGGTGTGTCTCTCGTTCCTTTTTTTTTTTTTTTTTTTTTTTTGGCTTGAGGCAAAGTGGACAGTCATTTACAAGGACAAGAGGAAAACAAAAGCACAAAGATTACTATTTCAGGCTAGTATCCTGCTGCCCCAGAGAGCGAAAAACATGGCTTTGCCTCTCATCTGCCTACATAAGTGGGAAAACACGGAGAACAGGAACCTCTGTGAAAGGCTAACGTGTGATGCGATCCCATCGGCGGAGAGGGAAGTCACCTGGCTCAAGGAGTCTCTAAGGGCTGTGGGGGCCCCCATGTGTGGCTCTTCACAGAAAGATGACGTCTGAATAACATATACAGACTCAAGTAGACATAAAGCAGAGGAGATGGGGTTCAAGTAGGGGCCGGTTAGGCCGAGTGTGCAGGTGCAGTGCTGCTTAGACGGTGGAGAGTCTGGTTACTATTCAGGGCGAGGCAAATATCAGAGAGGAAAGACAACATTCATCACACTAGAAGGGGAAGAAGACATGCTTGCATTGAGTAAGATTTTAATCACCTTCCCAGGACTTGCCTGGGGTAATTATAAAGAGAAAAGGTTTGCTCGTGGTTGTCAAGACTCAGGTTGTAGAGCTGAAGATCTGGTAGACCTGTTACTGCTTCCAGTCCCTGTTGAGCAATCAGACCCAAAGGTGGGCAGCGTGCGGGAGAGCGAACTGCTTATCTCGTGGTCAGGAAGTGAGATGAAGAAGAGGCCACATCACATAGTTCCCCTCAAGAGCGTGGCCCCAGGGACCTAAGGCCTGGGGGTCAAGTCTTTAACAGACTAACCTCTGTGGGAGCCGCACAGCCAACGCCCAAACTATACCAAGAAGCTAAAGCTGTTTTTTGACAATGAATCTAACATTGGTCCCCAGCAGCCCCGTGAGTATCTGGGAGCACTGAAGCAGGGGCAGGCTAACACCGCACTGCAGGGGCACAGGCAGGAAGCAGTCAGTCCTGGAACAGGGTGGGCTGCTGCTGAAGGAAAGACCCACAGGGCTCTGATTCTTTGGAGCTGAGGGAGAAGAAAGAGTCAAATCCGCTATTAACTCTGGGAAACGGCCTAGCGTCTCTGACCAGTGATAGTAGCTGTATTTTACAGGCTTGCTGTCTCTGGCACATAAAAGTCAGTTAGGTCCCAGAAATGGGATGAGGAGGCCTGGGGCTCCCTTCTCCAGCCCAGGGCTCAGGGCCCAGAGAGCTGATCACCTGGGAAAGCACACATACACACGTGACCTGGGAGACCAGCACACACACACACACACACACACAACCTGGGAGACCAGCACACATACATACATGACCTGGGAGAGCAGCACATATGCACATATGACCTGGGGGACCAGCACACATACACATATGACCTGGGGGACCAGCACACATACACATATGACCTGGGGGACCAGCACACATACACACATGACCTGGGGGGCCAGCACACATTCACGCATGACCTGGGAGACAAGCACACACACACACATATGACCTGAAGACCAGCACACTCACACACATGACCTGGGAGACCAGCACATATACACACATGACCTAAAGACCAGCACACACACACACACACATACACACACACACACACACACACACACACACACGACCTGGGAGACCAGCACATATACACACACGACCTGGGGGACCAGCACACATACATACATGACCTGGGAGACCAGCACACATACATACATGACCTGGGAGACCAGCACATATACACACACGACCTGGGGGACTAGCACACATACACACATGACCTGGGAGACCAGCACACACACACACATGACCTGGGAGACCAGCACACATGCACCCTCATTCCCGGCCAGGACACTTTGCCCCCGCATGGACAAATCATAATCCTTCCCCTTCTCAGTCACACTGGGGTTTTGACTTCTTAATCTCACCCTCAGTTTTGGTCTCAGGTGAGAACTTGCCAGGCTAGGACAGAACTTGCCAGAACATACTGAGATCCTCTGTTGCATTTTAAGCCATATTGAGATTTTATTTCTGGACCCCTCCCCTAATAAACAAAGGGCCTCAACTCAAAATTCTGAGACGCTTGTGTCTTTTATTGCCCCAAACATCGAACCTCATCCTCCATGCTCTTATTTTTAACCATCCTCAGCAAGCCGGTGGATTCATTTAACACGCGGTATTGCACATTCCTCAAATTTATAAGGAAAAAATATGAGAAAAGATGCTATGAAAACGTTGGCTATCAATAGATTCTTTTTTTTTTGGGAAAGGAAAAAGAAAAGACAACTGGACAGCCCAAGCAGGAAATTCTTCTCCTCCATTTATTTTAAACGTTTCGTGCCTGAGAGAAGTCTCGTTGAATTAGTAGAGGCGGAAAGCCCGGATGGAGACTTCTGTAAAACCTGGGAAGGTAACGTGAACGCTTTCAAGTGCTCTAGAAATCGAAGGTTCTGAGCCTTTACTATTTTTAACTCAACTCTCCATCTCTGTCCCAGCATCTGACTTGAAGTAGGTGCTGTACAAGACGTCTATGTGGTTGGAGGTGTGTGTGTGTGCTTGCGACCCGCGGAGACAGCCATGGTAACCAGGCGAGCAAAAGATTTCTGACCTGTAGGTAGCAAGAACACAGGAGAGGGAACATCAACAGTGGAAAAGACAAGGCGAAGCCGTAACCTCATCTCCAGAGATGTTTCAGCCATCCAGCTTGGCGGTAGTCTAACGCTCAAATGCTGTAGCCGACCCGCCGTTCCTGACGAGCGACTGTTCAAACCAACGTTCAGAGTCAAAGCTGGGAGTGTGGGAAGAGCATCTGTGCTGGCGTCGAAGGGAGAGCAGGCAAACCACGAGTTAGCAAGAACTGGTCCTCTCCACTCTCTTCCAGAGGACCCAGGCCCTCTAGCTGCCATGGCTGGACAGACGTACCACAGGGGTGCCTGCTGGACCACTCCCGGACAGACTGACTGCCCCTGGTCCATGTGAGCACCCCTCTCTGTTGTCTTCTCTGTTGTTCTGAGTGATGGCTTGGAAACATAGTCATGCAGTTGAGGATGAGGGTATCGACGAGCTAATCTACTACGGCACTTGTGCTTAAAGACGATTTTCTAGAGATAATTATTTCAGTACCCAAAGTTTCGTGGCCGTGTTGACAGCTCGTAAGAGAAGTCTGGACAGAGTTCTTCTGGCATAGACTCCTGGATCACGACATGCAGTGCTGGTATTTCCAGGAGAGGAAGCAGGGAGGGCAGTTTTACTTTACCTCCACAGACCTCCAAGGACCCTGGTTAGAAACCTGTAGAAGTCCAGGCAGCGGGGGCCACATTGCTAATTCTTAAAGACTATAACAAGATGTTGGCAGTTCCTGAAGTGGGTAGCCTTGACCCTGACTGCAAGGACAGGTGTCCTCGCAACACAGAAATCCCCAAATGTAACTAGAACTCCAGGCAAGCTTAGAGAGTTGTTAACCCAACATTCCTTCCCACCTACGTCAGGTCCTGATTTGAGTGAAGAAGGCTGGGAAAGAATACCAGTAGCCTGGATCCCTGCTCACAAGGAAGTGAGTACTAGAACTCAGAATTCAGTGAGCCTTTCATATTTGTGAGTTCCACCTTTGTGGGTTCAATTAATCCTGAGCCAAAAACGTTTGAAAAAAAAAATGTATCCGTACAAAATGTCTATACATTTAGTATACAGATGTTTATGTTATTCCCCCAAACAGCACAGCACGGCAACTAATTATAAATATTTACACTGCATTAAGTGTTGTAAGTAATTCAGGGACAATCTGAAATATCCAGGAGGACATGTGTGGGTGATAGACAGATTTTAGACCATCTTATACATGTGGGAAGGAGAGTTCAAAAATAATCCCTCGGTAGCAACGTCAGAGCTGAGTTCTGTGAATTGGTAGCCTTGGCCCACACTAAATAGGCTAGTCAGACCGTAGCCAGCTACAAAAGCAGTCCACACATTTTCAAGTACAGAGTCCGTGCGTCTTACAGGTCCTAGGTCTGCGGTTAGTTATAGCATTAACAGCCCGGGTTTTAAAAGTACAAGGCTGGCCCTAGGCAAAATTCTAATGTACCTATTTTAGGTGTCTCAGCCCTTCACTTTCTTCTCTCACACAGAAGCAAAGTGCTTCCCACTGGCTGTCCCTCCCAGTAAAACCTGTTCCCAGGGAAATAACTAATACCAGCAATTTACTCCTTAGTGTGAATGAAGTGGTATCTCCCTCGGGCTGATTTAAATTGTTAAGCCTTATCTTTAATTATATTCTTTCATTCCTTCTACTAATAAATATTCGCAGAGAGCCTCCAAGACTAAGCTGGGAATACAGTAACCGAAAGTGACACACAGCCTATCCCCAGGGAGCTTCTAATGTGTGGCTGCCACAAATTGCAGGCACCAGCCAGTTTGGGGGGCGGGGAAGGCTTTCCTAACTGCCTTTCAGCAAGGGGGCTTCTGGGATGCTGCTGATGGAAGTAGTTGGGGTTGAGAGCTGTGAACCCCCTGTAGGAACCAATGGAACCTCCAAATACTGTGTCATTCGTCTGTTCTATGTGTTCTGAACTGAAAAGTGACGTTAGGGTTTCCAAAGGAGTCTGGGCTGGAATGAAGCCGAAAATGGAGAGCATTTTAAATTGAGAAATGTGAGTTTTCAAAAACTCATTCGACTTCGAGGATTGTGTCAACATCAGCCTCAGAGAAACATCCTAAGCGCCAAGCATATCCTCCATGGCTGAGGCTGGGGACCGTTGGGCAAACGTGGTCCATCTTACTATGGGAACTCCTGCGGACATTCTAAAGAGTAATTACGGAAGACAGTGTACACATCTGGAAAAGCACTCACACCCTCGCCTTTAATTTTAGGATGTGAAACATTACCTGAGTAGAGATGGAGAGATTCGTACAAGCATGTGATGGAGGGATGACAAAGGGGTGGCTGCGGGTTGTTGGTAGGCGGGTGAGGGAGTGGCTCCAGAGCGCCCCCACCCTTTCTCTAGTTAGGGAGCTATTGGCGATTGATGTCTGTTGGGGGCGGTCAGTCATTTTTCTTTGGGAGTAGCCACTGATGGTTGTCCATGCTCCAATGAATGACTCCACTCCTGAGCATATGGGCAGCAATAACTGGACACAGTGGATTAAAAATATGATTATATTTTTTAAAAAAATGAATGAAGAGCTACAGGCAATTAATTAATGGTTGTCAAGAGAGGGCAGATCAGTCTTCTCCAGGGATCAGCTCCTTGATAGGTTATGCAATCCCAAGAGGCCAACCCTAGACACATATGAGCAACACTAAATGAATTCAGACGTTTGTGTTTATAAACATAATGTGTGTATAGTCTGTAAGAGCAAGAATTAAAGAATGAGAGGCCACGAATTTGAGAAGGGAGGTGTTGGAGGAGTTGGAAGGAGGAGAGAGTGAAATCATCATATAAATGCTCAAATATGAAATTCTCAAAAAAAAGTTAAATCTATACAAAAAATTAAAAAGCAAAACAATTAAAGAAAAAAAAACACACAAAGAAAGAGGGCAGAAGATGAACTGGGGAGTTCTGAGGGGAACTGGAGAAGGGCAGTTGGGGTGTATGTGATCAACACACATTGTATACATGTATGAACTTCTCAAACGATAAATTCAAATTATTAAAAGACAAATAACAAAAATCTTTTCATTGAGACCTTAAATAAATAAATAACTCTGAAACTATAATATATTTTTTAAACAGGCTGAAGAGATGACTCAAAGGCTGAATGAATGTTGGTTTTGTGGAGAACCTGAGTTCAGTTCCCAGCAATGAAATCAGGTGGCTCACAACTACCCATAACTCTAGTTCTGGGGTGTCTAACACCCTTGTCTGTCCTCCATGGACTCCTACACTCAGATTCTCCCTCTCCCTCTCCCTCTCCTCTCCCTCTCCCTCTCCTCTCCCTCTCTCCCTCTCTCTCTCTCTGTCTCTCTCTCTCTCTCACACACACACACACACAATTAAAAATAATAAAAATTTAAAAGTAAAATTGCTAATTAGTTAGATAATAAGATCCTAGATTATTTGTTTTCTTTATAGAATGTGAACACCATGAGTATCCAGACAATCAGGTAAGGACAAGGGGAAACAAATATATAGTTACAAGGAGCCTGGGAATTTGGTGGGAAATTGGGCTCCCGAAAAGCCAAATAATGGTTATGTGACTCCTTTGAAAAGGAACAGATGCATCTGACATCATCAAGGGGCAAACAAGACACAGATCCAACAAAAACAAAGTTCTCAAATACCGTGCGCCGGCCCAGGGACCCCTGGGACTCCGAGCAATCCATTTTGGGAAGACAATGATAACTTGAGAATAAAAGGAGACAGACATCTGAGAGACTGGGAAATGTTGGAAAGAAAGTGGCAAATGAGTAATAGTTGAAGAAGCGTGGGAATCAGGACTTAGAGAAGACTCAAGGTGAATGCATCTCAAGGGAACGAAAATGCTGTGTTCTGCAAACACAGAAGGCAGAGATAGAATGGGAAGATGGAAACTGGGCTGGAGAGATGGCTTAGTGGTTAAGGGCACATGAAGTTCTTCCAGAGGACCTGAGTTCTGCTCTAGCACCGATACCAGGCCCCTCACAACCACTTGCAGTTCAAGCTTCTGGGGATCTGCTGCCCTCTCCTGGCCTCCAAGTGCACCTGCACTCATATGCACAGATCCCTTCCCAGACACATATACATACATTATTAAAAAAAAAACTTAAAATAATTTTAAATTAAAAAAAAAACCCTTTCTTTAAAGATAAAAACTTTAGGGAACAAGAAGGAAATTTGTAACAAGAATTGGCAAGCACTGAAGTGGTCTGTTTCAGAAGGCATTATGGGAAGAACTTGAGTAAAAGCAGGAAAAGCTTGCTGGCATCTGCCGGTCTCTGTTGGGTGGTTGCTCCAGACGGTACCTTAGTTCATCTGTTTCTATCAGATTTGGAAGGATAGAAACGCCACATTCTCCTTAAAATTCTCCAACCACAGGCTCAGGGAGGTAGCTTGGGTCTCCTACACACTCTGTTCAATTAGAGATGTAAAATGCAATTAGGCTGAAGCCGGCAGAGAAGAAGTCGATTCTGCTATTTTACATTGAACTGTTTAGGTGTATCCTCTGAGTTTAGATCTGAAGCCCATTGCCCAACCCCTGCTTAATTACTCCCAACCTAATTACTTTGACCACTCTGTAATTACTTTCTTGACCTTTAGTCTAACCATTGAAGAAGGCACTAAAAGAATTAACTTGGCTGAACCATCAACTGTGAGCCAAGTAAGTATATTTTATGCATGACTTTATTTAAGCCTATGCCCCAGTATACCCATTTTACAGCTAAGTAAACAGAGGTTTGCTTAAAGTTAAACCAAGGCACTCATAGGCCCCTAGCCAGGAATGTGGCTCTTCCTAGAAGTTAGGCTTGACCACGCTACTGACCCAGCCTTCCCAAGTCCGAACACTGTCTCTGGAGAAGTTCACCAGACACCGCTGTAATCTTGTTTCTGTGCAAAGCTCTGCCCGCGTGTTTATCAGCTTCATTTTGGAAAACGCAGCTCCTTCTTGGGCCTACGGGTGCCTGTTTTCTGAATGAAGATCTAGCCAGCAGCTTGTATCTGGGATCACTCACTGATTTCATAGCTGAGCTGGAAAAAAGAGCGTACCCCAGAAGATGTCCGCCGCGCAGGCTTTCGAGATGCGATTGAAGGAGTGTGAGGTAGAGCTCGTTCTGGGTTATCCAGGGGGCCCCGATGCAACAGCTACGATCCTTACAAGAAGGCAGGAGGGCAGAGTTGGAGGAGACCTGGCAATGGAAGCACGGGACAGAGAGCAAGGTCTGACCAGGCCTCACCACACGCCTCTTAATGAAGAGACCTTGAGCCAAGGACTACAGGCGGCTCTGGGCACCGTAAAAATGGGGAGGAGAGGTATGTGGATCAAACCGCTACCTTCGCCTTTAGGATCTTAACCTCCAGTAATAACAATCGCAGCATAGGAATGTTTGTAAGCTGGGCCCGGTGGCCTGGGCCACAGAATGAGTTCAAGACCAGTCTAGGCAGCTTGTGAGACTCTGTCTCACTATGTAAGGAGCGGAAGGGGACTGGGGCCCGAGCTCAGTGAGGGAGTGCTTGCCGAGCATGCGCCAAGCTTTAGGTTCAACCCTTAATATTGAAAAAGACCAAAAAGACAAAAAAACAAAAAACAGAAACAAAAAAATGTGTTTCTATTGCTCTGAATCATCAAACTTCTGGCAGTGCTCTTCTCTCTCTCTCTCTCTTTCTCTCTTGCTCTCGCTCTCTCTCTGTCTCCATTGCAGTTGTTCTCACTCTCTTTTTAAACACAGACTGCTACTCGTGGGGCTCAGTCCCCGGATGCTTGACTATCCTGAGTTCTCCATAAATGGACCCCTAGAGCTGGTCTGGAGCTGGCAGGAGAGTGAATCTGTTTACATGGCTGAAGAGCAATCTCTTCCACAGGGAGCATCAGCCTCTAGGACAGAGGGAGGCACTGGGAGGGTCATATAGGATGGTAAGGAAGAACCATCTGCCTAAGCCAGAGCAACCTGGTAACCAATGGGGTGATGGCGTCACAGGTAGCCGGTCCCCACATCCTCTTGCAACTGTTCTGTAGCCACGACAGGAAGCTAATAAACAGCCGTGGACTGTCCCTGTGCGCAGTTCTTTACTGAAGGACACCTCCAGAAATGTACTAGTGCAGAGGTCACGGGCTGACAGAAGCAAACAACGTGAGGGTCACAGGCAGGCCTAGGACCAGGAGAGGAGAAAGATAAGGGTGGGGGGCAGGGCAGGTGAAGGAAGAAGAGGGGGAGAGAAAGAAAGAAGAGGGAAGGAAGGGGGGCAAGGAGAGAAGGAAGGATAAAAACAGAAATGGAGGAGGCTGTGAGCAGTGCTCACTGACAACCGTCTCAACAGGACTGATTTATGTCTAGGAGGCCTATGCCTGAACGAAGCCCATTCCAGTGTCAAAGCTACCGTTTCTAGGGTGACCACGCCGTACGCTAACTCGATTCAAACTGTAGGAAGTAGGGGACATCTGACCTCTGAAATCGACTGCAGTTTTATTGCTTTTTCTTTTCTTTTCTTTTCTTTTCTTTCTTATCACAGGCCCAACCCCAGGAGGGCGTCGGAAAGTCATTCTGAGAGCAGGGATGACCTTGAGCTCCAGATGCAGCCCCCTCAAGTTCAAAGCCTGTCTTGGTGAAGAGACAGCCCCTCCCCGACTTATTGATAAGCAGCGCTCCTGCCGCCCCCGCCCCGTGACAAGGACGTGATTCTATCCCGCCCGGCTTCTCCAAGGCTGGGCCCCGAGGAGCATGCCTGCGTGGGGATTATCCGTGTCCTCCGAGGTCGAGGCAGCGCCAAGCAGCCGCTGGAACAAATTGATTTCTACTTAGGTGCTCTGCGAGATTAGGGCTTTTGTCTTCCTTCCCAGGAGATTTTCTCACTTATCTACAGCGAGGAATAACCCGGCTTGAGCTGATACCGCCAAGGCCGTGCAAAACACCCCAGCCCGTTCTCCCTGATCAACAGCTCTACATTTTGGTTCTGAGAAATCGTGAGTAGCTGAGAGGTCCCATCAGATTCACTTTTAAGGGAAATCTTGGAGATGATTTAGTATTCTCCGCCGGCCAGCAGTCAGCTCAGACATCTCTGGCTGCGTGGTGTGAGTTACTTCATCTCTCCGCACCCCAGTTCCCTCACCCGCAGTACTTCCAGGCGGCAGCCACAAGAGCATCTTTGAACCCGTAATGAAAAGTGCTCTGTTTTCCTGCTTGTATCTCAGTGGGTACCTCCCTTATGACTACATGAAGCATTTTATGAGTCATTTGTTATGAAAACTTTCTTCAGTCTCAAGGAACACATCTTCTAAGTTTGCAACCAGCTCCTTTTCCTCTGCCTCCCTTCAGTTCTTCTCTTAAGAGGGGCTCATCGCCATTGAAATTCAAAAGCCATCCATTCGGGTCTCTGATCACCTGGGAGAAGGGAAGGGAGAAAGGGCAGGCGGGATAATCAGACTGCAAAAATCACAAACAGCAAACTTGTTTCAAAGTTTTGTAATTTGGATAAAGAGACTAAATGCTGGGGAAAAAAAAAAACGGTTTATGGAACTAAATTAAATAGTTTGTGCACTTAGGCTAAGTTAAAAGTACAGCAGGGGTGAGTGGGTGGGGTTGGATAAACTGTAGAGGGCAAAGAACAGCATGGGACCCAGACCAGGAAGAGCCGTGGCTCCCCTGTTGGGACAGACATGGCTGCACAGGCCGGACAGCTCTGCCTCCAGGTAGTTTCCGGGGTGTAGGAGTCTTGTTCAAGTCTTCAGAAGCCCCGCCCTGCCCTTTTATGAACTGGGCCCCGTGCCTCTCCGCTGAGTTCTTAGAACTTCGTTTTTGCTTTCCCTTCCCTAACAAGCCTGATCCCCTAGCTCCCGGAGGATCACGGGAGAATGGATGAGGTAACGTCTCCTAAGGGGAGACCATCCCGTAGACTCTTCTGGTAAAATACAGATTATAAGCCAGTGAAGTCACACAGCCTAAAATGGGAATCCTAGAGGCATAATACTCTGAACCTAACACGGGATCCACAACCTCCCTCCGTCAGACAGCTTCAAGTACGTCTTGCATGGCATGTTTTCTCGCCCCCCTACCATCTGTAACCCCTTTGGCCGGTGGTGTGTGAGTTTTGGGATGCGATGAGGAAAAAGTACAACTGGCCTTCTGTGAGCCGAGGAACGGTGTTCCGAAGTCAGTCAGGATGTACGTGTCCCGGGCAGATTCATTTCTTTGGCTCTGGGTTCGGCTAGATGATGTCAATACTTAGCTTGCTGTTAGTCTAGTGCCAGCTGGCAAGCCAGGTCTGTGCAAGTCATGGGACTCTGAGAATCAAAGGGAGCGCTGTGCGCTGGAAGGATGGAGAACAGAAGGCTGAGAGAGCTTCACTCCGCACGGTGACTGACAGACCGCCTCCTTCTCAAATGGCAATCCATGGCAATCCATCGTCTGCATGAAAGCCTACCCGGGAGCCAGGGGAGCCCCAGGAAGTGGGTGTTTTCAAAACCTATCTCAGACAGGAGCTTCTGTGCCGGTGCTGAAGAGCAGCCTGTCTACATGCCCACCTCTTCTTTCTGAAGGGTCTGCCCTCTAAATCTCCGTCTCACAAAGTGTTGTTGAAAGTGTCAGGCTGACTCTCTCCCCACCAAAAACTAAAAAAAAAAGTTTTTTCTTCTTATAATAAGCCTTCCTTTATGATAATTTAGGACATGTAGCAGAACTTATCACCCATAATCCCTGTGTCCTAAGACAATCAACAGATAATTTGGTAAACAAAACTCCACATTTTTGATGGCATGTGCTCATGATTCTAGCAAACTTAAAATTCTGCTTTCTTTCTTGTTAATGACCCCCCAACGCCATTATTTGAATCAGAAGAGAAATTATACAGATGTGACTGGTTCCTAGAAAAGGTGGCTAGAAGGCTAACCTCTTAGCTGAGCTTTCCGTTGTTAACTTAATGACTCCCTAGGAGAAACGGTGGATGCCAAGTTGGCCACAGATCATACACTGCATGAGTTCTGGCTATAGGTCCAGGTTCTCTTCTGGGTTATACAGGCCTGCGTGGGGTGGCTGACATCAATCATGACTCTGCTCATTCCCATGCTAGTCACGGAGACTTCCCACAGCATACACTTCTTTATACAAAGCCTATACTTTTTGGTTAGAGATTGAATACATACACACACACACACACACACATCACACACACACACACACATCACACACACACACACACACACATAACATCACACACACACACACATATCACACACACATACACACACACACATACACACACATGCACACATACATACACACACATGCACACATACACACACACATACACACACATACACATATACACACACATACACACACATACACACACACATACACACACATACACACATACACACACACACACATACACACACACACATACACACACATACACACATACACACACACACATACACACATACACACACATACACACATACACACACACATACACACACACACATACATACACACACATACACACACATACACACACACATACACACACACATACACACACACACATACACACACACATACATACACACACACATACACATAACATCACACACACACACACATACATACACACACATACACACACACACATACATACACACACATACACATAACATCACACACACACATACACACATACACACACACACATACATACACACACATACACACACACATACACACACACACACACGAGAAATAGAATCCTCACTGCAGGTAACAATAGCCTAAATAACAGCGTTTCCTTCTAAATCAAAGTAATTTGCAGCTAATCCCTAACTTCTATTCCAACACAATGTACAATTTGAGTGTGACATTGAACTAGTGATGCGGTGAGATGGCTGAAAATCATTTTTACTTTTCACGAGTTAGGAAAGAACGAGAAGTGTACAGATCTTGTCTAAAGCTGTTAACTGAGCCAATGTCGAACCTCCTGGAAGGCGTGTTCAGCTTTCCGCTCGGCACTGACTCCTTGTTCTTAGCTGATTCTGGCGACCCATGACTTCCCCAAGAGAAGCCTCCTGTGATGGATATCTTTCTCTCTGTGGTTTTAATGCACACGGATATGTGCTTTTTATGCTCACTTTTATGGGTGGAATGAAGAACACAGGTGTAGGGTATGTTAGCTCTTGTTGTGGCAAATACCTGAGAAACAACAACAGGAGGAGCTGTCATCTGACAGTGATTTGGGGGTCTCCGTGCACGTTTGGCTGGTCCCACTTCTGTCAATCACGGCCCCGTTGCTTCACGGTGCCCTCCTCTGCTCACCGTACATTGGGAAACAAGCTTCAGCAGCTGAGCGCTTGGGGAATATTTCAGATCCAAACCATAAACCTCATTTTTAAAGACCTGTTTCCCATCTCTCCAGCAAACAAACAAAAAATTAACGTTCGGTTAGGAAGTACCTACGCGTATCCCACGTTTTCCCATAGGATCCTGTTCTCATCCACGTTCACGCTCAGGAGTTTGCCTGTTCATTCATCGAACAGATTTCACTGAGTATCTATGATGTATCAGGCACCACGACATCCGCTAAGACAGTAAAATGAATGAAACGTGAAAAAAAAATCTCTCGTAGAGCTTACAACTTACTGGGAGAGAGAAAAATGAACTAATGATCAGATCATGTAATGGTGCGGTTTGATGCGTGTTATGAAGAAAAATCAAGGCGACAGAGACTAAAACTTGAGCGCTATTTCAAGCAGAAAGTCGCCTGCTTGTTGTATTTGAGTAGCCACGGGAATGAGACATTACTCGTGTGTGCCGGGCGTTACTCTTTGCCTTTGGAAAATGTTGTAGATGCCTCTTCCCAGAGATTACTCCTCTGGTACCTTTATCCCCGGTCCATCTTGCCGTCCGGAATACTCAGCATTGATGCGGTCAAATCGGCTGACTTTGCATTTTGTTTTTTGTGTGTTTTCGAGTCTTGTTAGGAATCACCCTTCAAGAGCACGTGGGAGCATGGGAGGAAAGGCCCATTCCCCTGCACCACGAACTTTTAACTATTTTACTTTTTAGGCTTAGTTTTCGTCTCGATTTAATTTTTCAGACAGAAGCCTGTCTGTCCCCGCGTAATTTACTAACCAGCCTTGTCCTTCAGGCGTTGGTTTGCGATGCCTCCTCTTCATATCCCGGTGTTCAAGTACTCATCAGCCTTTCCGTATCGTTTCTTTTGGTCTCAGCCCGTCTCCCGCCTATCAGTACCGCATTTGTGTCCCCCTAGTACTGTGGCTTTGTAATATATTGGGTTTTTATAATTATATCTTGGTATCCATTAGGACGACAAATTTCTGGAAAATTTTCCATTGTCTGAAGGCTATGACTTGCTCATCTTTGTGTTTATGCAGAGCTGGCCTACTGTCTGAGGCCAAGAGTTGATAGTTTCATGTGTTATAAAGTGTGTAGAGATGAACTATGCTCCTTGGATTCAGATAGTCACTTGGTTGTAAGGACCATAAATATTACCCACCACAGTCTCTCCACTTACAGTACTGAGTTTACTTTTCATTAGTTGGAGGGCTGACTGATTTTATACTACATGCAAGAATAAATGTCCATTCTAATTGTAAATAGGCTTTCTTGGTCCCCTATGTTGGAGGATGAGTGGCTCAGGACAGACAGGACTATAAAAAGGACCACCTCATTTAACGAATTTTGATTACCTTCAGTTCCTTCTTGTTTTAAGTTAAACCTTGTGACATAAAAATGCCACATTTATCGTTATCATTAGCTTTCTTTTTTTAATCAGTTCATATCAAATGGGGAGAAAGTAGAAATTCAAAATTTATTTTATAACCCTGTTTTGAAGACAGGATTCTTCTGTTAGTTAGGAGCCTGGTGATGTATGAGTCTCTCCTTCTGAGGAACACTGAAAGAACAAGGAAGCTAAAAGGGAAAGTGAAGAATTTGGGGGGCAAAGGCACACAGCAGAAGGACAGAGAAGTGAAGCCAACCTCAGCCTATTTTCCCTGTAAGCACTGACAGTGAGATACAAGCCATCTCCGTAACTGAGAGCTAAGCAGAAACTTCATCAACTTCATTGGACTGCAGGACCCACTATGAAGGAAGAGTCCTGATAAACATCCACAGCTGTGGCAGAAATCCCCAAGGCCTGTACTTTAGGAGTAAATGTTAGCTGGAAGAATCTCGCCCTCACTTGAACTAACTTTAATTTCAGTCTGTGTTGAGATTATGATGATTTGGGATAGCCAAAGTCACCTTGTTGACTACCAGAAATAAGCCTAGACTTTCTAGTATATCATATTATTTCTATATTAAAATATACAGTGACCAGTAGATGGCCAAAAAAAATATTCAGGAATATAGCCTAAAAGTTTAAAGAGAAACAACTTAGAAGCAGAGTTGTGTAGGATCTAGGAACATCGGCTACCTTCTACAAGAAGCTATAGGCATTCTAAGCTAAATGTGCAGTAAAAAACCACAAGGTAAAATGTAATAAAGCTGAGAAGGAACAAATAAGCAAATTAGAAAGAAAAAAGTACAAGCGTAAACATGCAAAGCCTAGTTCTTCCAAAAAGAGACAATTAGATCAACATTAAACTTTTCTTCACACTACAGAAAATCTAAATAGAATAGAATAATACCTTCAAAGGAAATATATGCAAAATGGAAATCTACATTCAAAAAAACTTTGTAAAATGAAAATAGATATATATTTTTTGGAATAGGATATTTTGTTACGAGCAGACACGAGTAGAGGAATAGGCCTGTGTGAAAGCTAGGGAGGGTCTATATTCCAGGGGTCTATATTCAGAGGCCTGTGTGGTCTGGATGGAATGTAGAAACACTTTTAATCCCAGTATTCAGAAGGCAGTGGTGGTCCATGTCTTTCATCCCTAAGACAGAAACAGAGTGTGGAAGTAGACACAGGAGGTGAAGCTCAGAGAGAGTTACAGTTAAGAGTCAATTTCAGGAGTCAGTTGCACAGGCAGTATGAGGCGAGCAGTCTGAGCAGGCAGATGGGGGATGAGAATCAGAGACAATGAGACAGTCTGACTGAGGATAAGGCAGAGAGGCTTCCTGAGACAGCTTGGAGAAGAATTTGAGCCTGAACCAGAAGAATCATAATTAAGAAGGAGTTAGTTAGAGTGGCTCAGTCAGCAGTATGTCTCAGAGGCTGAGGCTGAAGCCTTCTAGTTCTAGGCTTAAGAGTAAATTGGACGGAGGCCAAAAATGCTCCAGGGCTCCAGGGCTCCAGCAGCGAGGACCAGAAGCGGTGATTTAACTAGACAGAGAAAAAAAGCCTTTTCCCTGAATCGGCATCTACATCTAGCATGAATCTAAACCTACAGGCACACCGTAAGAAAGACTGAAGGACAGGAAATGGGAAGAATCCCAGAAGAGAGACTGAAGACATAGGAAGGAATGAAAAGCAAGCCAGAGTAGTGTAGGGAAGCCTTAATGAACACCAACTGTAACAAAGCTTTGGTAATAACTTCTGATGTGTTTTGAATTATATATAGAATTAAAGTACATGAAAAATGAGAATGGAGACATTTATAATGTCATCAGGCCTTTTCATCAACCAGAAATATGCAAAACTAATATTTTCTGTGAAACCCGATAATCCAATATACATATTTTCATTTCTTAGCAAGCAAATAAAGCAAATGAACAACACAGAATCTCCCCTTTCTCTCTCTCTCTCTCTCTCTCTCTCTCTCTCTCTGTGTGTGTGTGTGTGTGTGTGTGTGTGAGAGAGAGAGAGAGGGAGGGAGGGAGACAGAGAGACAGAGAAAGGGGGGGTTGCGTTTTTCAAAGATGGTCACAGCAATATCTGTCTTCCCACACACTTCACGCCGTGTGCTTTTACTCGGTGGCCCTGACTCCTTGCTGACACGGAACAGAATATTTCCCCACCCCTCTGAACCCTGATGCCCCTATGACTACTTTGGCTGGTGGAATATGACACAGTGTTTCGTGTCAATTCTAGGGTACCCATGAATTAGCCTTACGTTTATTAGTTCTGCCTCTTAGAAGGTAAACTCACACGCGCAGCGTGTGCCGTATATACGCTCCCAGCTGCTACACAAGTAAAAATGCAAAAGCCAAGTGGGGAATCTATAGAATTAGACGACGCTTTTGGGTGTTGGTGTGACGGGGAAGGAAGGGGAGGAGAAAGAAAAGAAAGAAGAGGGAGAAAGACTGAGGAAGGAAGAGAGACCATCTGACCGTAGAGTACCAGGACCAGGGGTGGAGTCAGCTGCCTAGCCAAGCTTTCTGACTTTCTAAGTCATGGCCAAACTAGCATGCTGGTTTTAAGTCATTATGTTTTGGAGCGGTTTGTTACATACTAATAGATAATCAGAACAGCCACCAAGTTACGGTCAGAGTAAGGGTTAGGAGGACAAAGACTACTATCCATCTACAGATAGCGGGTCTCAAATAGAAAAACTACATAAAGCGGGCCAAATGTTTTAATTAAAAGCCAAGGACTACAAGTTTGCGTTTATGAAAGAAAACAAAGCACATTTTCGTGTGATATGAGAGAAAACATCTGAAGAATAAGAACTAGAAAGCTAATACAGGGTGAAACCCTGGGAAAATATACACTAACCAGAATAAAAATACTTTGACTACTTAAATATAAGATAAAGTGCGAGGCAAAAAAAAAAAATTATCAGAAATTAAAAAGCGATACTTTATAACTGACAAAATGTCCAATTCTGCAGAAGAAAAAGAAAATCCCAATTTGTAGTTATACCCTTAATATACCGGAGCAGACCGAGAGTAGGGCCTGCTCCAGACTAGTGTCACCGTGGGACAATCTGCTGGAGGCAGCGCCTGGGCAAGCCTGAGAGCTAAAAATAAGACTCCTGGGGGCCACGACATAAGCACACCTGACACCTACTATTGCCTCCAGGAACTTGACCAGATTCCACAGCAAATGTTGAAGGAAAATCTTCCTGCCCCAGAGCGTTTTGTTTTCCACAAGACCTGCTCATGGGACAGATCAGCTACCCAGGGCCTGCCCTTCTGTGGTTCGTCAGTGCTTACAGGACCTGGAAAAGGGTCAGCTTCCTGAGGCAGCCATCCTATCCTAAGGGGAGCAGGAACGGGCCGAGATACACTTGTGGAGTTCAATCTAGAGGTCACTGCATCTGTGTGCATACAATAACATGCTCATAAAACATACAAAGCAAAATTTCAAAGCACTTTCAGAAGCCGCGGGTAAGTCTACAGCCATACTGAGAAATCTGCATGTATTTAGAATAAATCGGTGAGCTTGTCGGTTCATTCAATCTCTGTGTCATTCCACGGGTAGGAAGCGTGGCTGCTGACTTTTGTGGGCGGGATGCAAAAATCTACTGAAGAAACTATTGCATGAGACTTCAAGCCAAGAAGTTAAGCCAAGGCTCAGGCTTGGTTTGACATCTCCTCTGCCTACACCCTTGTAGGCAGTGGGCAGTTATGAGGTGTCACGTTACTGTGAGGTCACAACGTATGAGAAACACCTAGACCGTCACTCAAAATATTCAAGACACACCTACCAATTCCGCAGTGAAGGCCGACTGCCCTTGTCCCTCTATAGCTCAAGTTTCCTCATGAATATTGTTTCAGCGATTTTCTCCTAACAACCATAATTATTCGGTTTAAACGAATATTCAATTAGCAACCACAACGGTCCCATTTTTCCGTCTTCCACTGGAAAATGCAATTGAGTTTCCATACAGTGGTTATGAACACGGATAACCACACAGTCGACAAATGATGGATATACCTACCCCTCGATGCATCAGAATTGATAGACACCATAATAATTGCATTTTGAATCATCTGTTTAATCACACTTGTTCATGCTGATTATCTCTGTTCATACCATCTGTTTGCTAAGAATCGAGCGAGAGATTTTTCCATTGACTGTAAACTATAAAGAATTATGAGCCTTTGCCCCCGTGTTAATAAGATAGTCTTCCTTAACCGAAATCTGAAACATTCCGAAGTCTGACTTTGCAGCCATGCTTGGTAAACCCTCACTATTTCAGGGTGTGTGTGTCTCAGCACAGGGACAGTCCAGTGCATCTGAGCATTGTTTTTAAGTGTTCTGGCTCAGAGGCAAATACTCCTGGTAGCTAGGTGGTAGGACTGGCAATCTATTGCCCTCCATCGTATGCAGGTCTCTAAACAGAGTTTAGACAAACCTGTGCAGCTTCTCTCGCCAAGCTCTTCCACCATGACTTTCCGCCACGCACCGCGGTCCTGATTCTCAGCCAACCATGCGTTGACTTAAGTCCGCTAAATTAAATCGGAGGAACGTGTTTCTCGCTCTCCTGCTGGGAAAATGGCAAGGGCCACTCACTGAATGAGCAGAGGTATGGTCCTATGGGACGCCTGCCAATGAGATGCGGATCCTGTCGGGGTGAAAGGACTCCTCTCAGAGGCGGGCAGAGTTTAGTCTCTAAAACCTCCGCTAGCTGGCCTTGCACCACAGAGAAGCATGTGCTCCCCTCTCTTCCGTGCGATGGGCCACTCCGGTGGTAGCTAGCATTCTTCTCTGTGCAGGATCTGGGCTTTGATCTGCCAACACCATTGATGTTGAATTTCTATTGGTTTTCGTGCACCCGATTTTGGAATTTCTCTTCCTCGCGTGGTTTTGCCTAATTCCCCCATGCTTGTTCTTAATGTCTGGCCTCTGAATGCCCTGCGGGGCTTAACTCCCATCCTGTCCCCTCTTTCTCTTTCTTGAGTACCTTCTAAAACTGATTGAGCAAGCTATCCGTGTCACGTCTTAAAACGCGTGATAGAGAGGCAAGCCACAGTGTCAAAGGAGCATTGGCAGAGTCACAGCTCAGTTAGATCTTAAAATGTGCACCATGTCCTCAGAGAGCCAGTCTGAGGCTGCTTCTGTTCCAAGGCAGTGTGTGTTTTCCACATCTTAAGAATGAGCAAACAAAACAGGCGTTTAATGCTGTGCCTTATGTCTGCGCCTTTACGGTGGCTCCCCGAGATTCAAAGAAGCCTGCTGTCAAGACTCGGCACTACTAAAATTTTAAGAGTTCTACATAGTAAAACAGCATGCCTCGACTTCACAAGGCTCTCGGAACCCTTGGCTTTATAGTGGCACATGCGGGGCTTACTGTGGATACGTATGATGGCAGAATCGGGATTGACACACAGGCACTGACAACCCCCAGCATCCATGCGAGTCTCTCTAGGAGGCTGGGCACTCGTTCTTTCCTCCGGTCAGCAGAAACGGTTGGCCTGCCGCTGTCTCCTTTGCCTTGAGGAAGTCAAGGTGAGGGTGCTCTTGCCCTGGAGCACTTGGACGGTGCCCTCAGTTTACAAACCCGCCTTCTCTAATGAGGAGCAGTTAGCTGAGCTATCCCCTTCACTTCGGTAAACAAATACAGGGCTGAGGAGGTCCTGAAGGCACATTTCCGGAGCCTTGATGGCTAATTAGGCGGGTGATTATCATTAAGGCTAATGGCCTTTCCTAGGTTAAACTCCTTAGATCCCAGGGTCACTAAAACTATTTAAAGTTTTCTGCTGTTGTTAAGAACGTACAACCCCACAGTTCACCTTTGGCTTGGCTTCCCTGACACGCTAGCTAGCTTCTAAAGTCCTTGGCGGAGGAAGTTTGCTTCTGGACTGGTACGTTGACAACAAGCACTAAGATGGGTTGATGAACAACCCCACAGTTCACCTTTGGCTTGGCTTCCCTGACACGCTAGCTAGCTTCTAAAGTCCTTGGCGGAGGAAGTTTGCTTCTGGACTGGTACGTTGACAACAAGCACTAAGATGGGTTGATGAACAAGGCAAGATGAGAGCTACCACATGGGGCACAGATAAGACCGTGTCTTCTACACACAGCAGGCAGGGAAAGGGAACCAGCTATGTGGTAGAGAGCAACTCATGTAGGCGCCTTGAAAAATCACCTGTCTGCTGAAATTACAGCAGAAACGGCATGCCAGTGAATTGAAGGAGGACTTTCATGCAGATGGGGACTGACTCTTTTTCTTGCTCCCACTGTCAGTAAGCACTAGACCATAAACATCAACAAACATTGATTAAGCATATGGCTTTGATGAAACTTCAGGTGAACGAAGAAAGTGGTTCCGCAGCTCCCGAGCCCAGAAAACAAATTGCTCTCTGTGCAGCAATTAGAACAGGGGAAAATTGCCGTTCCTTCTTTGAAAGAGCACTTCAAGCTTCGGTTCTGGAGACAGTCTAATAATATCTGATGGGACTGGGGAGAGAGCTGAGCGCTCTCCTTATGGTTCTGTGATGTTTTAAAAGTACTTCAGCTATCTACAGTGCTGTGGGTGAAGGCCAGCCTGCTTCCGGCTAGATCTCAACTGAGATGCTTGAACAAGTTTGCCTTAAGAAACATGTGCTAGATTGACAGAGGAGATGACTCAAGGAGCCCACAGTCCCACACTTCCTGAAGTAAAGTCCTTCCTGGGTTAGGCTCTCGGTCAATTTTCCTCTTGTACATCATCAATAGCATGAACACTCCACAAGCACCTCTGTTTTGTTTATTTGTGTGTGCTTCCTATTCCTCCTTTCCTCAAACAAGAAGGAAAGCAAGATGCCCGTGTATGATGCACTTCCTGTGTGTCATGCTCCGTGTGGGATGTCCTGTACGGTTCTACTCATGGAAGCTTAGTGATAGCCAACCGTCCTCTGGAGCCAGGTGGCAGGGGTCCCTGACTAGTTTCATAACATCTGGGAAGTCCTTAACCTGTCTGAAAGAAATACAGACACTAATAGAATTCAGTCGATAGATTATCAGGGTGAGTCCGCCAGAGAGGGCACCCAAAGTGTTCAGAATAGGAATTCTCTAATGTTCACTAGATGAGATGCCTTCAAATCTCGTTTAATATGACAAAAATCCTGCAGAGGGCATAGCATTGGCCCTATTCATAAACATGAGAGGCTAAAGAAAGCGAACCAACTCCTCTGGAGTTTCAAAATCAGCAACAATCGTTCTATGAAAAGATTAACCAGATTTTCAAATGCATGAACCATTGTGCTCACTAGGGGCGTGCTAAGTGCTAGTCTCAGGTTTCCAAAGACTCAAACACAACAGAATTTTATTGCTCCCATGTGACCTTTCTTGATGAGCGTTCTTAGTTGGCTTTTTCTACTCTCTCACATGACCCGGAGGTCCAGGTTTCTTTTGTCCGAGAGCTCTCTCATTCCCTGGAGGTTTTCGGTCCTTCATGTCTGCGAGCACAAGGGGAAAGAGTTTGGAATGGGCTAAAAGACATCATTTATTATTTGTTTGTTAATTAACTAAGTTAGTTAGTTATGTGAGATGTGAACTCACGTAGCCCAGGCTGGGCCCAATCTCACCGTGCTGTGGGATGAACTCCTGATCCCCCTGCTCCCCCTCCGAGTGCTGGGGTCACCAGTGTGTATCACTAGGCTCACTTCATGGTGACTTCCTGACTCACAATGGCCTGTGTCACTGGCTATGTGACGTTGCACATAAAGGTCCTGGGAGGGACCCTTAACCATACAGCTGCTTCCCAGCGACAATTCTACTCCAGGGAAGGGAGAATATAATGTCCCTGTGGCCAATGGGCCACACGACAGCATCTTCATGTGTGACGGACCATAAATAGTCCACCTGACAGCCTTCTTCTATCATAACAGTTTTCCAAACGGAAGCTGTACCCATCTTCTAATATCACCCTTATCTCCTGCCAAGGAAAGTGCAGATCAATGTATTGCAAAGCCCTAAACAATTGTCTTACAGGCACACATAATTGCACTTTCTAATGAAGAAGAGACCAGGAAGAATCCAGCCAATTCAATGCATAGCCTGAAGCTTGTAGTTTTTGTTATGCGTGTGCCTTCCTGGGCTCCAAATATTGATAGGGACCATCAAATAAAGAGTTCCTCTTTAAAAAAAAGGTCAAAGCCGGTGCTGATTGCGAACTAGAGGGGTTTTGCATTGAGTGGTGAACTTCAACCCACAGGAAGACATACAGAATGCCTGGAAGTGCAGTTCAGCTAAATGAATAATTAAATAGGACCCCATGCGCGCAGTCGATGACCCCTGCTTCCGTTAGTCAGTTATGGCTGCGGAAGAAACCACTTCTGAACAGAGGCTTTAAACACAGCTGTTGCACTGTCCTCGTGTTCAGTGGACTGGCCGGGTTCATGCGGGCAGTTCTGCTGCCCTGAGTGTTCTCGGCTGGGGCTGGAGAGCCGGCATGCTACTGAACTGGAATGTCCACGCTAACTCTCGCTGTGCATAGTGCTTTGATGGAGTCAGCCAGAAGACTCCACGTGCCGTGTTCAAAGTCTCTCTCCCTCTCTCCCTCTCTCTCTCTGTCTTCAATCTCTCCAGGAAGGTGCCCATATGTCTAATACAGCAGGCTCAGGATTCTCCAGACATGGAAGCTGCCAGGGCTTAACCACAGGACCGGCACAGGATTCGTACCTGTTCTGTTCTTGGGGTAGTCACAGGTCCTGCACAAGTTCAATGTTGATGAGGACATGACAGGATACATACTAGATTCTACTTAGTGTGTTACCTCACCCTGCATCGATGATGAAAATAAGAACGGAGCCATGTTCGAAGTCTGGAGGAGACGGGATGAGCTGAGAAACAGTGATGTACTTAGTTAGCCACTCTTACTTTAGGAGAAAGATTCAGAGGGACCATTGTGACTCGGCAACATTTCTACCCTCAGGGTGAGAGAAGGCAGCGGTGATGCTCCAGGACTGTCGCTGTGACTCAGTTCTACCATTCAGAGATGGTTGTCTCGATGCTCTACTTGTAGGCAACTTAGGAGACGGTAGGAGGAGGGGAGACAGACACCCTGAATGGTGGCATCTCCGTCAGCGTTCAGATAATCCCGTAACAAGAACAGCAACTCTGATGGGTGCCTGGAAGGAGCATCGGAGGCTGGGAGCCCTGAGGGCTTCTACCCAAAACATGACGAGTTTAAGATTTACAGGAATGTCAATAGGTGTTGAGAAAACACTGAAAGGTAGAATCCACAAGATTCTATGACTCGTGGCTTTAGAGAGAGATAGGAAAAATAATCACTAGATCTAAGGGCTAAAATGATTGGGTGAATAGGAGCCAATCAGATCCCAAGGAAGGAAAGAGAGGAGGGAGAATACGTGAGGGGTAAGAGATGGAAAGTTGACTTTCGGGCACAGGGTTTGAACACGTTGTAGGAAACCGATGAAGCATTGCCAAGGGTGTGAATGTCTTTGGGGACACTTGTCTTTCCTTCCTTCCTCATTTATTTAAGTTACCTAATGCATCTGCCTGCTTGTACGGGTGGGGAACGTCTCACCAACAAGAGCAAGCAAGAAGAAAAGAAAGGAAGAAAGGACCGAAGGACAGACAATGACACCCGAATTTGAGGAAGTGAAAGATACCTCTGATTTCTAGGAAGCATGACTAGTCCACTTCCGATCTGATACCAGGATCACGCAGCAGCTTCAGTGACAAGCTTTTACCTACCCTGCTAACAGTTTTATTGCAATTGCTTGAATGGAAGTTGCTTAAATAGCATTTTAATAAATTGTTTTCATTGACTGTATTTCTTCTTTAAACTAAAAGTAACATATGTGCTTTAGTTTAGAATGTGGGTCACTGCCGTTCCTTTTGAGAAGATGACTGTGTACAGTACAAAGAGCAAAGAATGTGGAGTGTAGTTTGCAATCCAGCCATTCCCCCGGTTCAGATTGACTTGGCATCTGGAATAGGAATGCTTCAACACTCTTGTGGATTCAGCAATGTTATAGGAAGGTTTATTGCGTTTGTTCTGGCTTTTAAATATTGCTAATTCTTCCATGAGTTTTCCAGTAAGAGTGGCCCTAGTGAGCCACTAACAAAATTTTTGTTTCCTGAACCTATGCCATTATGCTCTGCTGGCCTGCAGGCCTCAGTTCAGCCAGCAAATGCAACGGTGATTCTATTGAAACAAAATTTTTAAAATGCCTTGCAGCCCCTTTGGCCTCCTGTGCCTCTAAATCAACAGAGGGAAAAGGAATGGTGTTCTGGATGGCTGGACAGTCCTGACTGCTGGGGAGAAGAAGTCCTGCTGTTACCCCAGCGGAGGGAAGGAAGAGTTATGTCTGAAACACAGGGCCCCTTGGTAGTAGATCATGTCCTGAAATTAAGATCAATGGAAAATTGCAATAGTGCAGTCCGGGCAGACTTAGCAATGATCCAGACCCTTCATCCAGGAACGAAGACGCGTCAAAAGACCAAGCAAAGAGCTGCGACCAGAGGAGACGCGGTCGGGGGCAAAGAGAACATGGAACGTGTTGTGAAGAAGGATCACGTATGGCAGACATGGTGGCACACAGGAGGCAAGAGCAACAAAACTTTGAGGCCAACTCGAGCTGTGTGTCAAAACCTGGTTTCATAAAAAGAACTAACTATGAATATAATATACAACCTCATAGCCAGCTCTAGAGAAGAGGGTTGTGACTATCGTATTTCTTTATTATTTTGGCATAAATAAGTCTTCGTGTATCAGACATCTTTGTTTTCTTCCTACTTTTAGGCCCTTATATATTATATGATTTATACATGGGTAATAATACGCGATGATTGTTAATACAATACCAAAATACTTTGGTTATAGTGTATTAAGAAGAATGAGCGCCACCCAGGAACCTTACGTCTTTTTGTAAGAGTGAGTACATTTCAGACACGCGAAGGATTGAGCTGTATCATGTTACGTGAAAACATGACCTGTAGCTGTCACTGCCGGAAGATTAGTACGGTTTGTCACAATGCGTATGTGTACAAAGATGACACAAGTTAGATTTGAGATGATTGATTTTAAGTGTCAGCTTGATGTTCCTAAATATGTTGTCAAGCATTCTGGATGTTTCTGTGAGAGTGTTTTGCGGGGGGTTGACAACTGTTAGGGAACTCTGAATAGAGAAAGTTGACTTCCACGATGTAGGTGGGCCTCTTCCAGCTACTTGGGTGTTTGTCCCACTAACTTCTCTCTGGCAAGAAGGATTTCTGCAGGGACAGTCCTTAGGCTTCAATTGCATCAGCTCTTTTGTGGGTCTTTAGCCTGAGAGTCCACCCTGTGGGTTTTGGACTTGCCCCTCTAACAGTAGAAGCCAATCTCCTAAAACCAAATCTCTTCCTCTGTATGTCACGCCCTGATGGTTCTGCTTCCCTAGAACATGCTGACAAATCCAGCAGGGGATGACTGTCTGTCTGTGTTGTGTTGGCTGTTCGGTTAGACCAACAGACTGTGGTACTGGAAGCATGGTAGGCACAGACTGGCTGTCGTCCTGGATACAGGAAACTGACCTTACCGGCCCCCATGGCTGCTACACACACATATATATGGTGCCCAGGATGAAACATAAGTTAATATGACACCGGCGAGATGGCTCAGCAGCTAAAGGCTGCCGAGCCTGAGGGCCTGTGGGTCAAGGGAGAAAACAGACCCCACAGAGACGGCCACCCGTGTGTGCGTGAGTGCACATGAAAAGAAACAATTTAAAAGTTAGTACTAGGCTTCGAAAAACAAAAAGTAGACATCTAGCTTCGGGATGATGAAGAATTTTGCGGACATAGGGGAGCTGTTCCACATCCTAACTGTGGCTGTGGCCGCAAACATCCATCTCCGTGCGCTAAAATCCGTACGGCCCTAGAACCCGAGCGTGTCAGCTGGGTTGTGTGTCTCCCTTTCTTGCTAGGCGGAAAAGGGAAATGATAAAGGCGCGATACCAGGGTGTTCTACCCGTTAGTGATGACTGAGCAGAGAAGAGGACGGGGAATGAATTGAAGTGGGGGAGGGGAGAAGAGGGGAGCACATGGGGTGGGAGGAAGAAAGGACAATGGCTGGAACGAGGGGAAGGGTGGAAGGAGAAGGCAGAAGAGGGAGGGAGATGACAGGGAGAAAGAAAGGATGGAAAGGAAGGGAGGAATCCTGCGTCACACATCAGCGTGCACTGCTAATTTTCATTACTCACAGGTGCAGGAGTCATCAAGGCAAGACATGAATGTAGAGATTAGGACAGAGATATAAATCTCTGAAGTGTCTAGAAAAGGCAGAATGTAAACCTCTGTAAGGAGACATTTCTAGAACCAGGACCCGGTAAAATACTACATGAAGAAAAAAAAAAATCAGTGCACCATAACGAGAGTCCACAAACATGCATAGCAGGTTGAATACTATAAAAAATAAAGTGATCAAACCACTTGAAATATTCCAATGGGAGGCTCGAGATGGTTCAGTTATTAAGAGTGCTTTCAGAGGATTAGAATTAGGTTCCAAGTACCTGTGTTGTGCATTGCCTTTAATTCCAGCTCCAGGGACTCTGATGCCCTCTTCTGGAATCCATAGGTACCTGCACTCACATGCACACACTATACACACACACACACACACATACACACATCACATACACACACACACACACACACATACACACACACATACACATACACACACACACACATCACATACACATACACACACATACACACATCACATACACATACACACACACATACACACATACACACCCACACACATACACATACACACACACACACACACACACCATACATACACACACACACACACAATTTATTAAAGATAAAATACATCTTTAAAAAATTAAATACCTGAGAGATGTATGGAACAGATACCATAGTGGAAGAAACATTTAAGAATTTAAGCTTAGAACGAAAGAGCTGCTCAGCAGTTAAAGGCAATGGCTGTTCTTGCAGAGGACCTGGGTTCAGTTCCCAGCACCCACACAGCAGCTCACAGTCATCTGTCGCTCCAGTTCCAGGGATCCAACACCCTCTCTGGCCTCCTAGAGCATTACATGTAGGCAGTTCACAGACACACACGCAGGCAAAACATCCATATACATAAAATAACAGTTTAAAGTGTTTATTTTTTTAAAGTATTTAAGATAAATTCTTATGAAAATAAAAACTGGAACTTATTTAAAACTTCTATTTAAATATATGTTATATATAACTATAAAGAAATTTATTAATTAAAGTATAGCCTTAAGAAAACTCTCCAGAATGCAATAAAGACAGGTAACAGCACAACGGAGATTAATAGCCACATGGGATAGGATGGGAAGTCTCCTTGTGTGTAATGCAAGTACCAGAGTGACAGCCTAGAGCAGAGACTAACTCACATGCCCCAAATAAAACAAACAGTAAGTGCTTTGGGTTTTCAGTGAGCTGAGTAGTCTCTTTCGCAGCCACTCAAATCTGCTCAGGAGCGGCTACACTGTATGCGCAATGGGTGTGATTTGTCTCAATAAAACTTTATTCGCACCGGCCAACGGTGGTGTACGATTTATTGATCTGTGATCCAGAGACAATGGATAATGGATGAAGATTTGAGAAAAGGGCAACAGATTTTAAAGTGCTTCGTCTTCAGGTTGAACAGGAACAGTGAGCTCAAGCAAGACAGATATAAACAAATCCACTTTGAGTTCTACCTTGGTGAGCCTTAGGACAAGTCACGAGAAGAGTCCCCATAAACAAGTGGAGAAGATGCAGGGCGTGTAAAGCAATAAGCCAGTAACATATTTCCCATCAACCATGCGCAGGGAAGAAACCGTAGAGTCAAACAATCACAGGACTGAGGGAAAGTCACAAGGAACCTACAGTTTTGCACCTTGAAATCCTAGCAATGATTCAGTAGAGAAGCAAAAAACAAAGCAAGACATTTTGAGTGAAACACTGGAAGAATTTGGAAACCCGTGGCATCGGCTAGAAGGACTGGCGAGCTTTGGGGAGGAGCAACCAGAATGAACTGGGCACAACGCCAAGGGACGAGGCCCATTTTCTATGAGCGACTTAAATGAGCTTTGACAGGAGTACCAATTAACTTTAAGGTGATGAGTAAGACAAAACTAAGACATCGAACCACACTGAAGCTGTGTGTGTTGGACTTTAAAGAAGAAAAAAAAAATTAAAAAATGAGTTGCATACTTTTCAAGCTAAGCCAGGTGATGGCGGCGCACGCCTTTAATCCCAGCGCTCGGGAGGCAGAGGCAGGCGGGTCTCTGTGAGCTCGAGGCCAGCCTGGTCTGCAGAGTGAGTTCCAGGACAGCCAGGGCGACAACTCGAAAAGCCAAAAAAAAAAAAAAGAAAATAAAATAAAATCATAACAACTTAAGAGAAGGGAAGGGCTAATTTGGTTCACAGTTTTAGGCTGTGGTTGGTCAGCTCTGTCACTCTGGGGCCTGCAGCAAGGCAGAATGGCCTGGTGGGAATCCGTGACGTAAGAATCTGCTCACCTGAGGGTGCTCAGCGTCAGTTGGGATGGCTATTGCCTACCCTCCAAGGCTCAGGGAACATCACAAAATGGAACAGAAAGAATACAACAGCCAAGGAAGGGGAGGGGAGCTGTGGAAAGATGTCCTCTGTACGTGGCACAGCCACCGCACTCATGAACTCCCAGCAGCCGAGGACTTGCCTGGGACTGGGTCATCAGAATCTCATCGTGATGAGGGAGGACCAGCGAGGCCCCACTCCTCCCGGGGAGATTAGCTTCAAGTAAGGCTTGGGAGGAAGGGGACCCTTTCTTCAGTAGTGTAGCCACACATAGGCTACCCTTGCTCACTGAATAACTTCCCACCCATCTCCAGGCACACACCGCTAAAATTCAGTGGGTGTGCGCAGAAAGAAGATAGGAAGGAAGAAGGGAACTCCCTGGGAAGACAGATGCCAGTGGGAAGGAGGAGACGAGCGAGGGGAACGGGAGAGGAAAACGGCCAAAATTCATTATATATCAAACGATAAAAACGGGGAAATGGCAAGAAAAGACACTGTTTACTTCCTAGCAGTGTATAATGAGACAGAGAGCAAGACATGATACATACATAAATACACACACGTATATGTATATATATATATACATATATATGTATATATATATATATATATATATATATATATAGAGAGAGAGAGAGAGGGAGGGAGGGAGGGAGGGGGAACTCTTAATGATTCTGACACTCCCCAATGGCCTCACAAGCTGGCAACTGAGGCTTTAGAATAGGAACCTTTGGGGGCCATTTAATATGTCAAGTGCCAGTTATAAGCTATTTGGAAGAATCATAACCAAAACTCAACAACCTCAAAAGTACAAAATTACGGGGCAGTATATGTTGCAGCGCATATGGAAAATCAGAAGGCCAGTGAACGGTGGGACCCAGACAGCAGAAGAAGAGAACCCAGTCCTGTAAACACGTCAGTGTTTTACCCTCTTTTGTGAATTAAATGCTTGTGCTTTTTTTCTCCTAAAAATAGTTTACAATCATGCTATTGTCAGATGAAATAAACTTTAAGGGAATTATTTAGGTACGAGGTAGGTTATTATGCTCTGATAAGAGGAAATAAACAAGTTTTAAAGAAAAAACGAATTTGGACGTGTATACACCTAACATAATCTCAAGAAATACAAAGCAAATTTAGGCAAAAATTGCCAACACGCTCTAATTACGTCAGGAAGATTGTTATGGTTTGTGAAAGTTTAATTCTTTTTTGCAGTTTGCAGGGTGTGCTGATTAATCGCCTGCAAGAGAGAATAAAATGCACTAATGAGCACAGGTGTGCCTGCCTCGCCCCGAATTCCCACCTGTCCAATGTTGCTTCTCCATACCTTGCGCAGACTGGGCTATAGGGGGCCTTCGTATCTCTATGCAAAGAAAGCCAACAAAGCGCCCATTGTAGCTGAAACAGGAAGAACCGAGAATTTCCCATGAGAATTCAAGAGGGAATGGGAGCTCTCTCTGCATTCCAGGGAAGAGACCCAGCTCCTCCTCTAAGAGATGGGGAAGCAGGTGGGTGTATACAGAGAAGCCTCGGAGCAGGATGCAGGCTTGGCTTGGACTATGAATTACCCAGAGGCTGTAGACCCTAACAGCTCCGATTAGTTGCTGGTCTTGTTCGCCATATGGCCTCAACAAGTAAGACTGGCACACGGTCGTTGTTCGACATACCAATGAGCTGCTGAGTGCTGCGTGGGAGAGGGCAGGAGACAGCCGAACAGAGAGCCGACGGGAGCAAGCCTGCAAGCAATCGGAGAGAGACAGGGCTTCACAAGAGAGCCGGACACGGGATGCCTTGTGTCAAATTTTGGTGGGCAGGCTTGGGGGTGGGCAGTTGGACGCTCATTGTATGAAGCACAATCCTTGAAGCTGAAATTCTAGCAGGTGCTCTCACCGACTGCTTCAGACACATCGCCTTACAACCGAAGGGGAAGAAGCCACAACAGCGCTGTGCCCCCGAGACCACCACAACCTCCCCCACCACCAAGGGACACGGATGTGTGTGCGACAGTGGACTGAGGCAGCGGCATATGGAGGGTAGGGAACCTGCAGAAATGCAGAAAGCCAGTCGCAGTTAGGGGTTTCGAGCTATGTAGCCATCTCATATACAGATGTGGATTAATATCCACCAGCCCCCCCTCCTTCAAGATTCTAGATTTCTGCAGCTCCAGAGGTTACATGTAAGCTGATAATCTTCCTTTTAAGGAACTCCAAAACCCTTCAGAACACTGAAAAACACCCTTGTCTTAGCCGTATTGCACCCGAGTCATTTTCTGGGCTGGTAATGAAGGTTTCCCCAGGTTTCTGCATGCGCCAATTCTTACTGATCGGTTTCTAGAGGCAACATCGTTTTATCTTGCCGGAAAGAAGGTCATTGTGGATTGTATGTGCTGGAATGTAGACTCCAAAATATTTTCATTTTTTTTCCTCAGGACCGGAGAGATCCAGTTATTTCCCTGCAACACTCAACATTTTATGAAGTTTCGATGCTTCCCTGTCAGAATACCCTACCCATAATTAAGAACAAGGTGCTACGGACATTGCGGATCTAAGAGAAGTTGCTGCTTTTGATTCACACACGCAACTGCCATTGATTTCTCATCAGAAGCCGTAAGGAAGACACATTAGGGCGCCCTTATTAGGAACGGGCAGCTTTGTGTTTCATAGACTCATACTAGCATCTGGCCGGCCACGGAACACGTTTCCAGGATATTAGCCGTTTTAGCCCAGGATCAGTCTGGACAACTAGTATTGTCCTGGTCAAAATCTAGTAATAAATGTAAGAGACCTACCCAAATCCAGAAGGCTCGAAGAAACAAAGAACACAGTTTCCTCCCCATACCCAAAGTGTTCTCAAATTACATCATCGCCGTGGCTTCATCCTCGGGCAGGCTCTCTCCCCGCCCCAGTAAGAAGAGCAAGGATCACTCTGCTCCCACTACCCAAATCAATCCCTGGAAGTACTGCTTCTTCTGGCATCTCTCCTCCTGGCATCATCTCCAGGCGACTCACTAGGTCCGAGGGTTTCAATGATCCGACTGGCCCCACCCATGACTCCACGACGGCAGTGCAAGGCTACACGACTGACAGCCATCTCCAACGGCAAAAGGTACCTGGCAGATTGAAGCAAGCAATACTCCTCTTTGAGGTGCATGCCACTGCCAGAGACCTAGAGCCGGATAGACGCTCACGTGACTGTGCTAAGCGAGGCACTAGCTCCTCCGGGTCTCCTCTTCTCCTATCTGTATCTAACTTGGCAGTGTGAGGTTGCAGAGCATCTGTGTAAAGCACGATTCGGCTTCTTCGCTAGGGCCCTGCATCTATCTCTCTCTCCAGCCCACGGTGAAGGAGACACTGCTGGTTGGCGCTGCTCTCTCCCCTGCGTCCCCAGCTCTTGGAGCTTTTCTTGGCTGCCTGGAAACCTCCCGCAATGGCCTTCATCCCACTTCTCATCTTCTTTAATCTACTCTGAGTTCTTGCCCCGTTCTTGGTCGCCGACTCCCTGGTGCACATGCACTAATGCTTTCTCTTCACCCCAGCCAATATGTGACCAGTCAGTGCCAAGAAGCAGACAGCTGCCCAGACAGAATTAAGCGTACAAAGGGTTTCTTGTGCAATGGCACCATGAAGGAGACAGGGCAGAATAAAGTTGGTCAAGGGGGAACCTTGCACTGACACAGAGTGAGCAGGCCATCTGCTGTTCTAACAGAAGCTATTCCAGTGAGGGTTCCAACCGGAGGTGGGTGAAAGGGTAGAGATTGGCCTGCCCACCACCATTTCCCGCAATCGTTAGCCAGAAAACATGTAGGAAAAAATATTCCTTCAGCTCCCATTGCTGGCTCAGACCTGGGCTGAGGGTGTTCAGGCTGAGTCTGACCTTGGCTCAAAAACGGAGGTGATCCTGAAGGAACAGCTGTAGGCTGAAGCCTATGGAGATCTTCAAGACAGGGTAGGGGCCTTCCTTGGAGAGGAATCTGTGGGCTTTCTTGCAACACCTGACTTACATCCCAAAGCCTCAGAGAACAGAACATTTCTATAGAATCAATGTCTGACCACAAGGCAGACGTCTTGTTTACAGAAGGCACATGCAGGGAACTTTCAGCTCTCAGGCTATGTGCCATTAAGCAGATAGCATGTCATCAGCCCTTGGATTGAATCTTAAACCTTGGGTCCTTCCAACTCTGCCAAATGTATCCTTCTATCCTTCCTGGTACTTTCCAAGGATAATCTTGATATTTTCCCTTGTGATGCGTATCTAAACCGTTTAGATTAGCACAGGCTAATATTAGGCAGCCGAAGAATGCGGAGCATTGCTGTGTGGTTCAAGGAACTATAATAGCTAAGTATGGTATAGTAAAATTATTGCCATTTTGTAGGCAAGAAACTGAGAGTCAGTAAAGGTAATGAAGTTGTCCGAGAACCACCAATCAGCAAACGGGCTCCGTGGATCCAAGCTCTCTTGGCTTCCAACGTTTTCTCTCTTCATTTGTTTAGTTTTTATTTTGAAGCAGGATCTCAGTATATACACCTGACTGGATTCAAACTTCAGATCCTTCTGCTTCGGCCTCCCAAACTGCTGTAATGATAGACGAGTGACACCATGCTAACTACTCTGTATTCTCGCCATTGGCCCATAAAGACAGTATGGAAAATGTTCTCCAGAAAGTCCTTCATCCAATATATTTAATAGTTTGTGCTTAACTGGTTGAGTTTCTGATGTCTATTTTTTTTTCTGAGTTGAAACATTTCCTCCTGGAGGGAGGTGGGTAGCTCTTAAGATCCAGAAGCTGAGCTGGGGAGATAGACCATTTGGTAAAGAGCTTGCTGTACAAGCACGGGGATCTAGGCTTTAATCTCCCGGTATGCACCGAGAAGGCCAGCTATGGCAATGCATGCCTTTAAGCACAGTGCTTGAGTAGGCGACACGTGGATTCCTGAAGCTCACTGGCTAGCCGGCCTAGCCAAGTCAGCGAGCCCAGGAGAGGTAGATGACGATCGGTAAAGGACACCCAAGGTTGACCTCTGGTCTCTGTATACATGGAGGGGGAGGGTGTTAATGAAACATAGGAGGCACAGGAAGCTCAGAAAATCTACAAGACCCACAAGAGCCTCCCTGAGGTTATGTGAGGGAACAACTGCGAAGAGGGGAAGAGACTCTTACGTGGAAACGCAAACTTCACGCTGGGCAGCAGCGATGCAGCTTTGGGAAGGTGTCACCCTTCCCGAGTCACGCACGTCCCTGTTAGTAACCACAGCGACCTCCCTGGTCTAATAAGTTAGGCCGGGGTCGAACTGTGCTCTGATGTATCTCCAGTGCCCGAACTAACTAGGATGAATAGATTTGTTTATGTCTCCCCAGGAAAACCATGCAACATCTGCTTATTGTTCATGCTTCGTTACCTGGAATGTCCCGGAGGGTGTGAAGAAATGGAAGTTTAAGTCCATCACAAACTTGGTGCAGGGCTTAGCATAAAGGCAGTGCGAAGCAAGCTGCTTTGTAAGAATATTTAATATGCACTGGCTAACTTGTTGGATCGTTCTCTAAATGTTGAAGGTTCTCTCCCTCCATCTCTTCTGTCTGCCAAGTGGAATTATGGTTGCGTTGATGTTAGCTATGACATTGAACGTTTGTGAATGCCCCGTTGACCTCAAGTATCTGATCCTTAATTTGTTATTCACACCATATCCCCTCTGCCTTTGCAAGAAGTTAATATACATACAAGCATAGCAGGGCTCAGACCTACTCGCTAAAATGAACGAGCCAGAATCACTGTAGGGACCATATCAAAAGCCTCACTCACACACAGAGGACCCCAGTTCCTTTTATTTGTGTATATATTTAATAGAGGCTGACAGGTTCCCCTATGCAAAAGCCCTGTTCAAGGCACCTTGCTTTCCCCATCCAGGGGAAAAGCAGATGGTAGACAAAGCTCTTGGCCAGCAAGGACAGAAATGTCTGAGTTAGATATTCAAAGTCGCCAGGGGGATCGAGAGTATATTTGTTTGGATGCATTAGTTACTGCTTTATTACCATCCTGCTCATTGTCTTGGCTGAACTCACGTATTCTCTACACCAGCGCCGGCAGCCTGGGATGCTTAGCTACTTACTATAAAACAAACACGCCTCAGGAATGAGGGATGTGCTCTGAAAGCCAATGTCAGGCCTGCATGGTGCATAGATTATTGCTAAGACAAAAAAAAGGCATGGCGTGTTTGTTATTATTTTTTTCCCGCCCTAGACTGATCAAACTGAAGAGTCAATGAATATGTTTTCAGGTCACCTATTAAAAGTCACCTCAACAAAGCAGGATACAAAGGTCTGAGGCTTTCCAGCAAGGTGACCCTGCGGTGACCGGTATAAGTGTTATTGGGTAGTGTGGGTAGATGTGGGGGTTGATGGCTAGAATGTCAGGTCCCAGTGTGCCTTCAGTTCAGGGCTCTGAGAAGCCAGTGTGAACTGCAGCTGCTCTCGGCCACCCTGGCCCCTTTCTGTGTCCCTGTGATTCAGTTGGTGCTGGGTTCCCCTCCATCAAGCTCTCTGTCCCTATCTGTGGCACATGCCTACAGGAAATTTGGTTCACTCTTAGGAGAACCTTACCTATAATTTTACTGCAAAAATTACACAGAAAACATCACAAAACAAACGCAGCTTAAGGAACAGCCCCAGCAAATGCCTTAATAGACATCACGCTGACCGAATTTGCCAGTGATCTCCATACTTCATTCTGGACCCAGTCACAGATCACCTTGATCTCTGTAGAAGTCTCTTTCTTGTGTTTAGGACTCATTTCACCCAAGTAATAAAAATTATAATTTAGTCCTGCTAATGTTTAAATGGATGGTTTTTAAGTTGCCTTTGAGTCATAAGTGGTCTGGCCCAATTCTCCCTATACCTGATCCGATGAAGAACTCAGGAGATGTGAGGACGTCATTTGCCGCCACATGGATTTGTATGGGTTGAGTATGTCGATGGCATGGTCCAGCCTGAACTTCTGCCACTGAACCTGGCTTGAGATAGCTCATGGGCTTTTCACTTGTCTGTTTACTGAAATGTCTTTTCTCTCTCTCTTGCTGTGACACAGGCAGTCTCCTACAAGGTGTAGCTTGGCCTCTTTGAACACATCATTCCTTTTCTGCTTCTGTATTTTCTTGCCAGCTTATCCCATTGCCCCAGACGTCCCACCTCCCGCTACCTAGAAGACAGCAAATGGATCTGCAAGACCCAATTCATGTGCCAACTGCCACTGGTCAGTTTGGTGCGGTCTACACATTCTCTGGAAGCCGAGGCCCCAACCCCCACCCCCGATACCGGCACGCATTCGCTCATCTTCAGGTTCACAGTTCTTACATTAAGAAATAATGGCTTGACCCACAGGGTCTCCCCGAAACCCTCCATTCTCATCCCATCCCTTTTAGAGAGCCCCAGTAACCTTATCTTCAGTACCCTGTACATCAGTGTTCCAGTTTCCGTCTGTTGCCGTGACAAAACCAAAGGTGTGGGACCCGGGGGCTGGAAAGCAGTAGAAGTCAAGGCCAAGTGCCCCTGCTCCCTGAAAAAGGTGACGAAGGATGAGACGCTGGCAGATTCCTGCTCTCCCAGCCCAGGAAGGAGGTTATTTATTTGGGGAAGAACCCCTTGAATAAATGAGTTCAGGTCCACCAGATGCCGTCTCCGTCTCGTGTTCGTTCTCAGCAAGCGGGGTCAGGCGACACCACGCGGTCCTAGGAACCCACATCCCGAACATCCCCGGTGCTTCCCCACGGCTCTCGGCTTGCCTTTTCTTGCCCCTGGCCAGGGCAGAGAACCAGGCAGCTTCCCAGCCAGCTCCAGGCTGGCATAGGGTGGTGGAACGTGCCGGGGAGACTGAAAACTAAAAACAACACAAAGGCAACAGAGGGGAGGAAAGGATGTATTTGGCATACATTTTCAGGTCACAGTCCGTCACTGAGTGATGTCATAGCAGAAACTCAAGCAAGAAATTGAAGCAGAAATCATGCATGAATTCTGCTCCGTGGCTTACTCTTAGATAGCTTTCTTATGCGACCCAAATCACCTGCATAGGGATGGTGACACCCTCAGTGGACAGGGCCTTCCTACATCAATTAATAATCAAGGCAGCCGATCCTCAAAAGACATGCCCATAGGCCAATTGATCTAGGCAATTCCTCAACTGAGGCTTTCCTCTTAGATGACTCTAGGCTATGTCAAGTTGGTAACTAACTAGAATAGTTAGACTCCTTCTACTCCACAGTCTCAAGGGGGCTCATGGGAGCATCCTTCCTTAGTGACCTGCTTTCACGGCACACTAAGGGTTAGCTCTTGGTACCTTCAGGGCTGACTTTTCTCTTTGTTTCGGAATCAAGAGAATGCTTTCCTAGGTGAAGTCCCTTCTTCTTTTCTTAAGAAGAATTTGTAGTCAGACCTGAGGTCAGCTGGGAACTTGGCATTCAAAGAGAACAAGGAATGCCATCCTGGCCCCTGTCCTCCATGGGTGGCACCTTAGGTCACACTCGGTTATACTGTTAACCAACTTGTCAAGAGGCCTTGTATCAACACACTCCAAATTACATCCACCCAAAATTACATCCCCCACGCAGTGAGGGCTGCGTGTATCCTCTTCCTCGTTCCCATCAACTTCTCATTCACCCTTCAAACCTGGCTTCCACATCAGCACGTAAGCCCTTCCCCTGATTACCTTCCCCGTTCTCTCAATTCCTCTACTTGAGGAGCCTTCATTAATTGTGTACCTAGGGACTTCACTCCGTCCGTACACTCTTGCTGTGATTCTGGGCATCTGTTCATTTCTTTCATGTGCGTTTTCTCAGGACAAAGGTCTGGTCTTGCAGTCCCTTTGAATCCCTTCCTTGATGGCGGTTCACATTTCTGCACAGACAGACCCAATAAATGTCACCGGCTGATGAATGCACTGGAGTGTAAATGTACTGCACCCTTGTAATTTTTTTTAGTACCAGAGTTGGAGGAGCCAAGGAAGAAAAGGCTTTGTAGCCCCAGCGCATTTCCTGCAAAGTCCCTGCGTGCCTCTCCCTGCACGGGCTCTGTTTGTTCTAGGTACCCTGCTGACGTGCTGCTGTGCCGATCTCCTGAACTCTTTAAATAAATACTCACTGAGCAAGTTGTGACTTTTGAAAGAAGGGTTTCAGAATCTAATTTAAAGCGCTAGATCTGATTAAGCATACCGCTTTGGGCATTGCTATAGCTATTTGTGCTCATTATAAATACGTGATGATCAAATCAATGTTTTGTGTTTCTTCATCAACCTATGGAGTGCTCACCAGTTCTTCCACCCAGACCCTGTGGTAGAGCACCCTGAGGCCGGGAGCCCTGGTAATACTGTGGTGAGTCAAATCTGCATAATTTTAAACTTTCTATTGTGTTTCATATTATAGAGAGTTCTTTTTTTCAGATCCTGAATTTATAAGCCTTTGATAGCTTAGGAAATATTTTGATACTTTTCTAAAGATACAGCGATTTTTCCACCTCTATACCAAAGAAATTTGAAAATTCTTCTGAGAAAAAGGAAGCCATAGTTGGCTCAAGTCATCTCTTTATCCACCCAAAGGTTTCTCCCAGCCTGTGTGTGTGTGTCTTTGTATCTGTGTCTGTGTGAGTCTCTCTGTGTGTATCTGTGTATGTCTGTGTCTGTGTATGTGTGTCTTTGTATCTGTGTCTGTGAGTCTCTGTGTCTGTGTCTGTGTGTGTGTGTCTGTGTATACCTCTGTGTGTGTGTTTGTGTATATGTGTGTGTTTGTGTCTATGTGTATCTGTGTGTGTGCAAGAGAAAATGTTCTCACTGTGCTTAGCAAGTTAGAGGGTAAGGGGCGTGTGCCTCACTACCAAGCTGAGGAAAGACATCACACATTCTATAGATGGATAAGAAGTTACTTGAGGCCTTTGTTCAGGTTTCTTTAAGTGACTAAACTAGAAAGGATTTGGATAAATCACAGAGAAGAAGCTAAGATTTGACTTGTTCTTGCTTTTCCACACTCTTGAGTTACATCATTAAGTCATTTATTTGTGCTCCTTCTGGTTTTTAATGTAGACATTTAGAGTTATAAAATGAGTTACAAAATGCCTTCAGGATTACTTGTAATATGTTCCAGAGGATTTGTTGTATTGTATTTTCATTTTTATGTACTTCCAGGATGCTTTTTGCTTTGTTGATTTTTCTTTGACTTACACATCATTCAGGAATGTGTTGTTTAATCTCCTTGAGTTTGTATAGTTACTGGATTTTTTTTTTGCTGTTAATTTTAAGCAGTATATCATTGTGCATATCAAATCTGAAGCAGATTTCTTCTTCTGTATCCTATCGGATAGGATACACAGACTTACTTCGGTTATCCTGTATTTGTTGAGATTTGTTTTGTGTCCTAGGATGTGGTCTGTTTTGGAGATGCTTCCGTGGACTGCTGAATCAGGTGTATACTCTTTGGTGGGTGGAATATTCTGTAGATATGCTAGGTCCATTGATGTACGATGGCCTTTACCTCTAATATGTTTCTGTTTATTTTTTGTTCAGATGATATCTTAATGGGAGAAAGGCGCTATTGAAATTGCCCCTATTACTGAGTTGTGGTTCATCTTTGTCTTGAACTTGTTGTACTCATCTTATGAAACTGGGTGCACTGGAGTTTGGTGCATATATGTTTAGGATAGTAATGTCTTGTTGGTGAATTGTTCCCTTGATCAGAATGAAGTGTCCTGTACCTCTTACAATTAGTTTCAGCTCAAAGTCTATTTCTTCAGATATTAGGATAGCAATGTCTGCTTGTTTCCTGGTCCCATTTGCTTAGAATATTTTTTCTACCCTTTTACTCTAACTTGATGCCTGTTCTTGAAGGTAAGATTAATTTCTCATTGACAACAAAAAGATGGATGTTGGTTTTTTTTAATTTTATTTATTTATTTTGTTAGTTATTTTTTTGAGACAGGTTTCTCTGTGTAGCCATGGCTGACCTGGAACTCACTCTGTAGACCAGGCTGACCTTGAACTCACAGAGATCTGCCTGCCTCTGCCTCTTGAGTGCTGGGATTAAAGGTGTGTGCTACCACCACCCGGCCTATTTATTTATTTTTATGTATGTGTTGCCTGCATGTATGTCAGTGTGAGGTATCAGACCCCCTGGAACTGGAGTTACAGACAGTTGTGAGCTGCCTTGTGGGTGCTGGGAATTGAACGCAGGTCCTTCTGGAAGAGCAGCCAGTGCTCTTAACCACTGAGCCATCTCTCCAGCCACAGAATTTTATTTCTTAATCCATTCAACTAACCTGCATCATTTGATTGGGGAGTCGAAGCCATTAGTATTGTTGAAAGTGTGTGTTGATTACTGTCTTTTTTTTTTTTTGCTGTTGTGCTATTAGTCCTATATTGTGTTCTAATAATCAAGCTTCATTTGTTTCTTTCTGTATTCAATTGTGTATGCTATTCCTTCTTCAGTATGAAGTATGGCTTCTATCACTCGCCGTAGGTCTGGATTGGTAGACAGAATTCTTTTAGCCTGTTTATATCCTGGGGATTTTTTTTTTCTCTTTCAACTATGGCAGATAGTCTTTATTTATTTTTTATACACTTCTTAATAAAAATAAAATTACATTACTTTCCCTCTTCCTTTCCTCTAAATCCTTTTATTCCCCACCTCAAACAGCCTTTTTCTTTATTATCTTTAATTTTATTATTTAATTATTATTTTCTTTAATTATTTAATTCAATTACTAATATTTATTATTTAATTATTTTTCTTAAATTCTTCATTAATGGATTTAATTCTTTAATAATTTCGTTGATTATCTTTAAACAGCCTATTTCTTTAATACAGATTATCTATGCATGTGTATACGTGCACAAATATAAAAATACAATCTGCTGAGTCTGTTTGGGTTGTTTGTGTGCATATGGTTTCAGACTGACCACTCTGTAAGGGACAAACAAGAAGGGGGCTCAGCCCTGGGAGGGACTAGCTCTCCTCCCCCAGCAGTCGTTAGTGTGGCAGACATTTTGCTGGGTAAAGTAGTACAGGCTGGCCTCTGCGGTCTTCTAGAACTTGCAGTACATTGCTACATTGCTCCCGGCTCTTCCGGCTTTTACACTGTCCACTGAGAAGTCAGCTGTTATTCTGATGGTCTCCCTTTATATGTGACTTGCAGTTTTCCTGTCGCAGTTTTTAACACCCACTCTATGTTCTGTACAATTTATGTTTTAAGTATACTTTGCCACAAGATGTTTCTTTCCCGGTGCTGTCTATTTGATGTTCTGTGTACTTCCTCTGTCTGTAGGGTGATGTCTTTTCCTAATTTGGTAAAGCTTCCTTACACGACCCTGTTGGAGATCTGTTCTAGGTCATTAACCTAGGAGTCTTCTCTTTCTGTGCCTATAACTCAAAGATTTTTGTGAGGTTTTGTTGCTTGTTTTTAATTTGCCGTATTTGTTGCGTGAGTGGTCCGATCCCTCTACTTTGTCTTCAGGTCCTGATGTTCTATCTTCTGGGTTTTCTAGTTGGCTAGTTGAGGTTTGCAATTCCATCTCCACTTCAACCTCAGTTTTCCTCGGCACATCTCTCTTTACCGTGTTCAGTTTGCAAACGCCGAGTTGTCTCCCTCAGTTCGTCCACACATTTGCGTTTTCTTGGTCTTCGCTCGGGAATTTATTCCTCTCTAAATTCACTGAGGTTCATGTCCTCTTGAATCTCCCTGGGTTCTTTTATCATGTAGACGATTGTTCTTTTAAGTTCTGTGTCCTGGGCTTTGTCTAGGTAATTCTCAATGGAGAGCACTTCTTTAGGACCAGTGGACTGTGGAGGGTGGCATATTGTCCTGGCCTCTCATATAGTTTTGCATTTTTATGACATGACCTGGGCATGTGGACTTCTGTCGTTGGCTGTGTGTCTGACATGAGAGTCTAGCCTTCGCTTTGCATGGAGCTTTGGTTCTGCTTTTACTGTTGCCTACCTCTGGTTGCTTTCAGTTCAAGAATAAAAAGTTGCTAAGTCAATCTTTCAGATGCTCAGTGTTGAGTTTTGATGGAAGGGCCAGAGCGGTGACCCAGCTGGGTCTGCCGGGGCAGGAAGCTAAGCTGCACTTTCCAAGGTAGGCGTCAGCCCGTGCAGAGGGTGAGGACAGGTGGAGACCTGAGTCATTTATCAGGCTGGCCTGGTCTGGAGGCTGTACAGCCAGAATTAGGCCAGAGAGTGCGAGGGTACCACAGTCAGGCAGAGACCTGAGACACACACCTGGCTGGGACCCCAGCTAGGTCTGAGGATGGGGGGACCACACGAGTGGGTGAGGTTCTGCGCAAGGTTCTGCGCTTTCCAGAGCTGCTGTGCAATCTGTGTACCTAAACTAGGCCTGCTGAGTACGAGGAGGACGCAGGCAGGTGCGGATCTGAAGTGCTCGCCAGGCTGGGCTGATGAGAAGGCTCCATGCAGCGTGCAGCGTACAGCGTACAGCGTGCAGCGTGCAGCGTGCAGCGTGCAGCGTGCAGCGTGCAGCGTGCAGCGGTAAATACGCAATAACGGCACAGACTCTCTCCAAATCTTTCAGAGTGCAAATCACCATCCACTTAAAGGATCAAGAGAAAAAACAGACGAACTGGACACACCTGTAACCAAGGCTTCCTGGAATTTGCTGGGAGCATCTGATTATCATAGATTACTTTTCAGTGTCTCCCACCGCGCTGTGCTGTCCTGGCTTCTCCATCCATCCGTCCAGCTTTCTGCAGCCTAGCCCGGGGTGGACACACAGTAGGAGCCCAGGAAGTCTCTGTTTAGGGTATTTTTAAACAGATTCACTGACATTACTGCTCCCTAGACTTGACTATCATCCTCCAGCACGATTAAAATGGGGTCTTTGGTTTATTTAATATTAAAGTTTATACAGCTGGGCAGTGGTGGCGCACGCCTTTAATCCCAGTACTTGGGAAGCAGAGACCAGTGGGTCTCTGTGAGTTCGAGGCTAGCCTGGTCTACAGAGTGAGTTCCAGGACAGCTAGAGTTACGACGGAGAAACCCTGTCACCAAAAAGAAAAAGAAAATGGAAGTTTATATAATTGTAGCTGTGTAAATGTTTATTAAAAAGCCAATTATATTTCTTTTAGGTTGATTTGCCATTTGCTTAAATTTCAACCTATCTTTGATTCTCCCTCCTGTTTAAACTTCTCTGGGACAGTGCTCCCCACAGTTTTCGTGGGGTCAGATCTTCCCTACCCCTTGATCACGCACCATCTATCTCTTGGTCCTGTTCCAACCCTGGAGACCTCCCTCCCAGGCCCTGGGTCCTTGGCTGCAGCTCCATACCCTCTCTGTTCCTGGATTCCAGCTCCAGGCCTCTTATTGTGTAACTTTTTCTTTAATTGAAACTTTCCCTCCTGGAGTGAGGTGAGGCTCATAAAACCCAGGAAGCTAATGAAACTCATGGAAGTTACAGAACTCACAAGATTAGAACTCCTGAAGGTTAGGAACCCAGAGGACAGCTGCCAGGGAGAGCAGACTCTTCTGTGGAACTGCCTGCGTATTGGGCAGGGAGAACCCTAACCCTGAGAATGAAGCTCTCCTGTGAGCAGTCAACACATGCGAGGGCTGGGCTTTCGGTGGGGCAGCTTTTCAGCCACCCAGGTCCCCAGGAGTATCCCCAATAAACTTACCGGTTCTTGCTAGAAAACATCTTCCAGGGGCTCTTGGAGAAAGGGTACATGTGATCTAAGTATGTAGAGCTGGTTGATTGATTGATTGACTGATTGATCAATCGTTTGGCCGGATTAAGAATCTGGGTTTGGAATTGACTTAGAAGAAGCCAGCTTTTTGTACCCACAGTCCTTTGAGTCCCCCCTTCTGTGTGGGCCCACGAGAAGGCTCTTTGATGCCTGACCTTTTCCATGTGACCTGCTTTCTCCCTCTGGAACGCACATTAACGTGGGTCTTTTTTGAAATTTGTCTTTGTACAGAGTGCTCGAACCCTTTATGACTGGAGATGTGAGGTCTTCGGTCCTGGGGATTCTTACACACTTTATTTAATAATTCTCTTCCTGTTTTATCTTTGTGAAAATGCTTAGATCCTCAATTCAACTCTAATTTTCTCATTTTCTTCCTTTTATTTTCCAACTCGTTCCCCCCTACGGCTTTTCTAGGAGATTTCCTCAATTTCGTCTCCAGGATGTTCCTCGGAAACTTTCATTTCTGCTGTGGTTTTTCAATTCCTCAATCAACATATTTGCGGCCCCTTTTGTTTCAGGGTTGCAATATCTCTGAGGGTTTTAATTAAGAGGAGCCTTGAAGTTCTTACTTTTCCTTGTCTGTTTCCTCGGGGCGCCTCTCTTCTGTTGGTGATATCGGCCTTGGTTGCTCATGCGCGTGGCTGTTCACAAGTAAGGAAAAGATAGGGTGGAAAACTCCAGGCCTTGCAGAGAGGAACTTCACTGTCAGGATGTAGAGGTCTTCTCTGGACTTCTTCACCCTCCCCAGGGAAGCATTTTCCAATTGTCTCCCTCGACAGAAATACACACAGCTCCTGACACCTAGGATGGTGGTGATGGAGAGCTCTGGGTTCTGGTTTTTCTGTAGTGGCTGCAGAGGGCACTGGAGGGCCCTTCCAGGTGCTGGGAGAGGTTTGGGCTCTGGGACTCCTAGACACGATTGTAAAGAACGAGGAACGGCCTCTCTGTACACCCTTCAAGGGCATCGACCTTGTGCCTTGCTGGGAGAAGGGGGAGGCACTGAGGGCACAGTTTTCTATAGGGTTTTTAATCCTCTTGCAGAACCCTAGGCTCAGAGAGGCACACAGGTGCTTCGCCATTGCCTGGTTTAGAGCAGCAGCCCTCACCCTGACTCCCTGCAGTCCTGAAGCTGTAGAGGGTCTGCAGGGTGGCAGGCTAGACCTTCTGTAGACACTAAAGTCGGAGCCTTGGACTCCGCCACCCACGGAAGTCCAGGCGGCCTACGTATAAGATAAACAACTACAACTACAGTCACATAGATCGTCAGCCAAGGTACCACTGAGAACAAAAGAGACTCTAAGAATAACTAGGATGACACAATCTTTACACACCCAGAACAGTTAAACAGGTCAGCTGTGGAGGTGACGCCTGTAACCCCAGGACTCAGAAGGTAGAGAGAAAGGCCTGGACTATAGATATATAGTGAAATCCCATCAAAAACCAAACAGATTGCAATCATGGTAGTAGCAGACCTATCCATCCAACCATTTTTCAAATATAAATCTTTACGTGAATGAATATAAATTCATGTAAATCAGTATATCCACAAATAGGTCCCTTAAATTTCTCAAAAATTCTTGACACCAATTATCTGAAATGAAGGAACAGAATCAAGATTCTCGGGTTATATTAGTGCGCTTTGATGTGTCTGTTAGTCTACTATGTTTCTAACAGCATGACCGCTGTTTATCTGGCCAGTATGCGTTCACAGTGTACTTGGTATAGCTATGCTTTGTTCTTTCATAACATTTCATAATATTTTTACAATTGAATCTACACTTACTAAATTTGAAACTTCTGGTGCTTTCGGCTGACTCTTCTCAGTAGGCTGTGGCCTTTTATGTTAGGAAGTACATTCTGTACAGGGCTGAGGTTTGTGGGGTGCTCAGGGAAAATCTTCTACCTGGAAGACATTCTCAATTCTCCCTTTGTAAAGTGCGGTGTATAACTATGTGATACCCATACTTGCGAAAGCAAGGGCTGTCTTCTTGCCTTTATTTGAAGTAAAATTTTTGGCAATTTTATAAGCTAAAATGTCAACTATTTTATTATTAAGTGCCTGGGTTTTTCTTCTTTTTGTTTTTGGTTGTTGCTGTTGTTTTAGTGCAATCAAAATTTAAAGGGCTCAGTCACAAAAGTAAGATTAGATCACTTGGGTGGATTTATGAAGTAGTTCCCACAAAGGCCCCAGATTTTTGTAAATTCAAATCTTGTGGATATGAATTTCAATGTGTGTGAGAGAAGACACATACAGCCAAGTTAAAGTATCTCTGTGTATCCAACCTTGGCCTCGCTCAAAGCACTAACGTGCCTCTCTCATTGCATGCATACGTAAAAATATCTGTGAAAACATCTGTCCAGCACTGGAGACTGGAGCCCAGTGCTGGACAAGCACTCCTCGGCTGACCTACACGCTCGGTTCTTCATTTTATCTTATTTTGAGAAGGAGTCACTAATTTGCCTTCACTGGCCTTGGACTCACAATCCTCCAGCCTCGGTCTCCCAAGTATGTATAATTAGATCCAGAATATTAGTAAATTATGGAAAAATCTTCTGCTTTGTTTAGTAGGGTATGAATACGTGTTTATGGTTGGTTGTGTGTATATATGCTACTATGGAGGAGCACTTGTACAAGCCCACTAATCTGTTTCATGTGTGGGAAGTAAAATAAAGAGGAAAAAATATCCGGAGTCCTGTTATCCTCTTCGAGATATGTCCTAAGACTCTCATCCCCCCGCGTTAGGCTTCACCCCACCCCATTAGACTCCACCCTATGCCTGTTAGGCTCCACCCCCACCCTATTAGACTCCACCCCATGCCCGTTAGGCTCCACCCCCATCCTATTAGACTCCACTCTATGCCTGTTAGGCTCCACCCCCACCCCATTAGACTCCACCCCGTGCCCGTTAGGCTCCACCCCCACCCCATTAGACTCCACCCCATGCCCGTTAGGCTCCACCTCTTAAAGGTTTTACCTCCCAACAACACATAGTCGAGGACCTTTGACTCAAGGTGGAGCCTTGACCTTTGACTCCAGACCCAAAAGACTGTAGTCGTCTCAATTATCCCCATCCCAGTCTACCTCCGTGGTACTCTTGGAGAAGCTTCTTGAGGAAGGAAGGGTTTTAACTGGTAGAAATTATGTATCAAAAACATTAATTAGATATAAAAGTATTGTCTATTTGTATTTCATTAGTTGGGTATATTCCCATACCAGGGAATTCTAATGGATCCAAGCTTATATTTTAATCTTTATTCAGTTGATGGCTATCCATAGAAATTATGGTCCTTTGGAAGGTGACTTTAATTTCAACACCTGAGTGGAAATAAGTATTTTGAAATCCAGTAGACACTAAAAATGAGGTTGCCAAGTATGAAAAGAAGAAGAAGAAGAAGCTGGAGGAATTAGATATGCTACCCCGTGCCATCCTGAAACACACCGACACAAGTCACTGCCGAGGGAGGAAATGTTTACCAAATCAGATTTGTGTGTTTCCTTGGATCGGAGCCGGAAGTGGAGCTCCAACACAGAGATCAGACTTGGCACTCCTCCATCAGGAACACCCAGACGTGTCAGCAACAGACCTCAGAGCGAACCAGCAGTCATTCCTCTTAAACATTACAAGTGAGTCCATCCCACAGAACCCTGCAGTGTGGGTAAAGCTTTACATCCGGCCCTGGACATATGACACTCACTGGACACTCTTGCACAAGTAGAGGAAGGCCCCGGGGAAGGAAGCTCACCAGGGTTGTAACTGGAAAAGTATGCACATCCGGCTGCGGCTGAGTTACCAACTGACCGCCTGCATCAGGCCAAGAGGGAAGCATTGCAGCTCATGGCATTGGTTAAAACCCCTTCCTCAGAAAATCAGAGGATATCGGGGTCAAAGTTCTGCATCTTTAAGACAGGGCAGACATTCTGTTTAGTCATTAAACCCAAAGGAGATATCGTGTTCTCTGTCATCTTGATGTCGTGCACTGGACAGCTATCGTACCCCCTACAACTGCCTTTTTCCCTGATCTCCTTTGTGAGCTGACAGGAGCAGAACCCAGAGGCCAGTGGCCAAGCTTTGTGGGGCAGCTATGTGGGTTGAGAATACCCAAATTCAGGCCCACCGCAGGGGAAGGCAGATGCTGCCATAACGCTGGTCTTTAGAAACACGGATGGAAGATTCATTTGTTGCTACGGACTATCACGAGGCTGTTCTGTCCTCTGTGGTTTTGTCCAAGCTAAACGCAGTTGAGTCCCTTTTGGTTCAGAGTCAGAGTCCTAAAACAAAACCCTGTCTTTTGAGCTTTTGAGAAGCCAGTTGTTCAGATGACATCAGAAATCGAGAGGCTTAAACCTCTGAAGAGCTTCTGCCTGGACACTTGGAGTCCAGTTTCCAATCAAGCCTACTAGGCTAAGCACTGTTTCATTCTCCTGTTTACAGCTGTGACTGTAAATAAATTGCAGCCAGAGACACGCACATGTGACAAGTCCCAATATGGAGCACCTCCTTCTCCAAGACAGGCCAGGAGGACCCTCATTCTCCCCAGTGCTATGCACTTCGAACCAACAGAGGCAGCCCATCTTGTAAAAGACATCTCGGTTTGAAAAGGTGGACCACAGAGACATAAGCACAAATTGGTGCCATATGTTGAAGAGCCTGTGTTATTTACGCCTGAACCAGATGCTCCTCTCACCCCCATTATATTTGCAATCAATCATTTTTTAGCTCTTTTTCCTGATGCAATGCCAATTTAATAAAAGAATTGTGCTTCCTTTTCTTCTTCATGACTACGAAAGCTCTCATGACCGAATAAGCCTCCTCCTCTCAGAGAGGCTCCCCTTGGAATTAATTACTTTGCAATCAAAGTATTCCTGGGCTCACGGCTCCTTTTAAAAACATCGTGGCCGCTTCTTCCTAACAGATCACCTCCCATAATTGAATCCGATTTTTACTATGATGTCACAGAGAGGAGCAGAGCAATAAAAGTACATGGCGTACCCATTACAAGCTAACCCGGACAATCACTCAGTGCTGGCTTTCAAAGTATCTAAGATTAGAAGTGCAGAGTGATGTCCTGCTGGGGAACTGAGTCCGAGATGGAACTATAGACACATAGGACCACGAAATTCCTCCTTGATGGGAACATACAACATCCATGTTAGACAGACGCACCATAACTTCTCATTTTAAAAAAAGTGATGCTACATAACACACACGTAATGCTATGTATGTATCATCCCTTTGAAAGTGCGTGAGGGGAGACCCACAAATAATTCCCCGGGACTACCATAGCTGTATTTTTGTCTTCTGTCTCTTCACTCTTTCTTTGCACCCTATGGAGGCACAGGCCCCTTTCAGTGTTTCCTGGTGGAAATCCATCTCTTAGATCCTTCCAATTTTTTAAATTTCGGGTAAACTCTATGTGATGTAAAAATTTACCATTTTACCATCAGGTGTACAGTTGCACAGCGTTCGGTACACGTCTATGGTTATAGAACCACAACCACCAGATCTCCAGAACTTGTGGAGCTCTGTGCCTCCTTAATAACTCCTCACCTTCCATTCCGTATGGAGAACAACCTACTATACCCCTACCCTCGGTTTCAAAGGAGTGAGATGACTAACTATATAGTAAGCAAAAGCAAAAGAGCAAGTGGCAGAGAGTCAGCGGTGCCTGGGCCAGAAGTTTGCTCCGTCCAGCAGAGACTACAAGGCAAACCTGACGGAGAGAACACACAAAAGTCACGTTGTCACCAGGACTCTTACGTCATCCGGCAGACATGACCGGGGAAGCCGCCTGGAAACAATGATGCTGGCGTTTCCGACCGAGGGATTTGCCGGCAGGGCAGAGCGTTCTTACCATCCACGGGCTCCCAGCCTCCCATTCCCATTGCAGACATTTTTTTTTTTTTTTTTTTTGTGTCACAGGATAAATAATAATAACTTGGAAATGGCTCCTCGCTCTAGCTGTTTTCAGGGGCATGGTGTTTTAACTCTCGGGCTGCTTTGCTCTTTTCCTTTTGTCACAAGGTCAGCGAGGCCGCCTGGGCCTAGACAAGCAACCTTGGAAGGCGCTCTGAGTCAAACGCACTTAGAGAGGAACGGCTTCCAGAAGCAGCTGCTCGGTGAGTTTACGCAGCACGGGGCCGCTAACCAACAGCACCTCTTACACCACGTTCTTCCCGACCCTGCCGACCACTATCCTACTTTCTGCTTCTATTAATTTAACTGCCCCGAGTACCTGGTTTTAAAAAGCAACAACAACAAAATAAAAACCATTGCAGCCCTGTGGGAAACACTGTGACAGCACCCCCTCCCCAGCTAGAAATGGACACTACCGGAAGATGGAGCGACCTCCCTTCTACAGACCTTCCTGTTTCCATGGCAAACTCATTGCCACACTTGTCCATTTCTGGAGGTTTGTTTTGCTTAGCACGGTCCCAGGCTTCATCCAGATCGCGGTATGTGTGAGAACTTACTCCCAAGACTGGCTACGAAATGACTCCGCGATTTGTCTGTATTATGTTTATCCCCTCGTCCTTCTGTGAACCCTTGGGTTTCTTACACCATTTGGGTGTAAGAACGCTATGAACAATGCACAATGGCTACCTTGCTTTTATTTCCTTGGGTATATACCCAGGGGTGGAGCTGCTAGTTTATACAGAAACTCCTATTTTAAAAATGTTGAGTGACTATCGTGTCATTTACGAGGGCTGCGCCATTACACGTTGCTAGCAGTAACACCCGTGTGTTTGAATTGCTCGTTCTCACCAACAGGCGTTACTATTTTTGCTTCTCTTTAGCCATCTCAATGGCTAGCACTGGTGTCTCATTGTGGCCAAGTTTGCATTTCCCTAACAGACTCGTGGCACCAATTCCGCCTGCGTGTTTGTGCACCGCCCAGATGTATAGCTCTGGGGAAAGATTAAGGTTATGTGCTTGTTTTTTAAAATCTGGTTGTCTAGCTGCAGTCTTCATCTTAATCCCCCTACCCCTATATTATTTAAAGATATTTTCCCCCATTCTGTGGGCTATCTTTTCACTTTCTTGATAGTGTACTTTGATGCACAAGATTTTAATTTGGATCAAGTCCGGGTAATCTACGTTTCCTTTTTTGCCAATACTCTGGGTATCATGTTGAGAAATTATTACCGGGCTGGAGAGATGGCTTAGTGGTTAAGAGCATGCATTGCTCTTACACAGGACCCTAATTTTGGTTCCCAGAACTTTCCCATTTCAAGAAGCTCACAGCTGCCTGTAACTCCAGCTCCAGGGGACCTGATCCCCTCATAGACACCCTCAAGCACACACAGTTATAAATAAATCTGTGTTTTAAAAAAGAAATCACTGTCAAACCCAATGTTGTATTTATTTCTCATTTCTTATGCTCTTTATATCCTTATATTCTCCTCTAAGACTTACCCAGTGTGAGTCTTATATTTAGGTATCTGGTATATTTTGAGTTAACCATTGTGTGTATTATATGAAAAAAAAAAAAAAACCAAAAAACCTCACTTCCTTTAAGTTTAGTTACCAAACCGAGCCCCTTTCTGCATTCTCTCCCTGCTCCTATTATTCTCTGCTTCTTTGATCAATACGCGGTTCACCTTTGCTGGCCGCCAGCTGATTTACATCTATCTCTCTTCTCTGTCATGGAGTATGAACTTCATGCGGGAAGGAAAGGAGTTCTAGCTCCTTTGTTTCCTACTCGGAGCCGGAGGCTTTCTTCACAAGCACTTCAGGATCGTGGCGATTGCCTCGGTCAGGGTTCAGTGACAGAAAACAAGAAAGACTTAGAAGCAGACTTAAAGGAGTGCTGGGAGCGGTTGCTCACCATTAAGAGAGCCGAGGTAAGGCAATGGGCTGCCTTAGAAAGAAGGGGGGGGGGAACAATTCTGCAGAAGCAGCCACAGTACGTAAGAACTTGGTGCCTCGGTAAGGAAAGCAGAGACTTCCGTGGTTCCCACTGGACGTGCTGGCTTCTCAGTGGCTCCTTGGCAGCGGCGGAAGGAGACAGCAAGCCAAGACTGCTGCTGCAACCAGAGGCTCCGAAGTCATGCCCATGCCTGCCAGCTATACCTCGGTAAGCAAGAGATGCTCCACAGCCCACCTCTTGACACCCATAAAGCCAGAGACTGAACACTGCAATCCTTTTTTTTTTTGAGGGGGGTGGGGGCGGGGGAGCATCATATGTTCACAAGTGTGCTCGCCTACGAAACACTGCCAAACCATACTCCACATTTACTTTTCAGTCCTCATCTGGGTACATCCGGTTGGAAAAAAACCTCTAAATCTCAACAGGAACTTTAGTTGTAATAGAGGTCAGCAAATGTTCATTTAGCTTTCCACCCCCTGAAGAACGGGAGGACGCAGGAGAAGTTGAATGCCAGGGCCCCATTTCCTGCCATTTATCACCAGGGTCGGGATGATGACGGCAAGGTCCGAGTACACACAAAAGGTAAAAGATCTAGCAGCATGGAAGCTATTTGATGAAGCTTCTGATCATCAAGCCTCCTGTAAGATTGTTATCGGGCTGGGAGGGGTGACACACACCCGTAGGCAGATGCCCAAGAGGATGAGGCAGGAGGACCTTGAGTTGGAGGCCAGCCTGAGATAGGGTTGCCTGCGTTGGTAGACTTCTTGCCTGGCATGCATGAGGAACTGGCTTGGTCCTCAGCACTCTGTGGTGCATGCCTGTAACCCTCACCGCTGGCAGGAAGAGAGGCAGAAGGATCAGGAATTCATTGCTATCCTCAGCTACACAAGGAGTTTGAAGCCATCCTGGGCTACATGAGACCCTGTCTTAAGGCTGAATCTACAATGCTATTGGATAGTTCATTTTTATATTATCTGAAATATGCCCAAATTCCTGCCACGATGCCACAGAAGAGGCTTGCCGCTGCTCTCAAATGGCATCCCAGGGTCAGGACTCATGGGGCTCTCAGTGGGCATCCGTCCTGTAGCTTTCCATCGTGATCCCGGATACCTGTAGCTCCTGTGCATCTTCTGTAATCGCAGTTCAGCTATTTGGGAAAGAGTCTTTTCGCAGGCTGCCCGCCGTGTCGAGGAGAATTATTACAGGGCATGAAGTTACAGCAGAATAAATTTTTAGGCACAATTGAATAGTAAGAATAAATTTCCAAATGCATCTGCCTTGCCTCCAGCTCTATCAGGCTCTATTCAGTTGCCCTTGAAGATATCAACAGGTGACTCCATTTGACCTGATTTCTTCAGCAACAATTGGATGGCTGCCGAGTAACTCAGCGGACTCTGACGCTCACCTTCCCAGAGTTCAATGGTATGAAAAAACGAAGAACGTCGGCTTGAAAAACATGCAGTGGATGTCAGCTAAGAATTCATCAGATGAAGCTTGCCTTACTTTGCTTTGTTTTGAGAGAGGTTCTAAAGTAACCCAGGCTGGCCTCACTTGGGTAGCCAAGGATGACTCTGAACTACTGATCAACCACACCGGGCTCAGTTAAGCAACTTTTTACCACGCCCATATTTTCCAATCATCCAAGTAAGTCTGAAAGTTTTTAAATAGCCATAAGGAAAGCTAGAGAGAGTTTTTCTAAGCAAATAGCTATTTAAACAGGCAGGATCTTAACCAACAGTCTAAACACAATTGGAGGAAAAATTAATATTCAAAATCTAGAGACAGAACCCTGCAGAGGAGGAAGGGCTGGCTGGTAGGAAATCTGTGTGTGAGCTCTGCTTCTGGGGGGAACCGTGGTTACAGAATGTGCCAGGTCTCGCTTCAGACGCGGCCAACGTGCAGAACCTCGCAGCGTAGCAAGTCACACAATGAATCTAGTATACCGTGAGTTAAGCACATTCACGAATGGGTGTTCAGTGCTTCGGGCCTTCTACTCTGACCTTGAAGGCGTTGTGGGTTTTTCCTTACGAGTTTTAATTTTGTTCTTATTGCCTCTGACTCTTTTAGAATTTTTTTAAGCTAAGAGCAGGATCATTCGTGGGAAATAGGACCTTATCGCCCTACCTAGTCATCGCAGGAGCTGACCTCATCTCCACCAAGCATCGCCACTGCTTGCTTTCTTTGTTCTTCCTCCTCCTCCTCCTCCTCCTCCTCCTCCTCCTCCTCCTCCTCCTCCTCCTCCTCCTTCGGGGGATTTTTGGGACAGGGACTCTCTGCTGTAACTCTGGCTGTCCTGGAACTCATACTGTAGACCAGGCTGGCCTCGAACTCACAGAGATCTGCCTGCCTCTGCCTCCCAAGTGCTGGGATTAAAGGCCTGTGCCACCACCGCCAGGCATTCTGGCTGCTATTTTTAGAGACAGTGTGCTTCTAATTTGCATGTCAGTCACAGAGGTGTGTTTGGTTGTATAGTCATGACTTGCTCCGTTTTCCTCGTGCATACTAGACTTCGAGCCAACACTGTTTTAAATACAAGGGGTCAACGAGGAAATCTGCGTTCCTGTGTGGGCAAAGAGAAGCCAGACTTGAGGGAAGACCTAAAGACTTGACAGTGACAGAATGTGACAGAGGAGCAGTGTTTGGGACGCCAGCCTCATCATGGCATCGGCTTTGACCTAGACAGGGCTGCGGGAAGGGAGGCTGGAGGAGGAGACGAGTGTCTGTGCATGTCACTGTGTGTGTGTGTGTGCTTTATCTTTACATATATGGCCTTGGGTCACTGAGGCAATAACAGTTTAAAATAAGGGTCAAATCTTGGCAAAAAAAAAAAATGGAGTCTGAAAATACACATTAATCACAATATCAACTGAAAGTCCCCAGAATATAGCTGAATGAATTCTCTGAAAGATAAGCGAGTTGAAGTTGGACCACTAGGGAGCATGCATATTACATTAAATTCCATATTGATCCAGAAATGGGGCGATATAGGGAACAAGGGAGTGGGTTGAATAGGACCAGGTAGGTGGCCAATACCATACAATCAGTCATGTTGGCAATTTCTCAAGATATTTTAATGGAATACTGTTTGGTTTAAAAAATATGTACTTGCCTTTTCCTACTGCCCCCCTTCCAACTCCCCTCTCCCCAGCACTGCTGTCTGCTTTCTGAGCTTCCCTGAGACCTCAGCCTTGGAAGGAGTGGAGGGGAGGAAGGAGGCTCAGTGGCCAGGAAGCCTGGGTTCTTGACCAACGACCGAGTCAAGTAAGACTGGGGATTGCTTCTTGCTTTATGGGTCTTACTGTCCTCACTTGTTGAATGATGGGGTTGAAACAGCTAACTTTTAAAGAATCATCTGTTATATTTCGGCTACAACTGAATGACAAAGACCCCACCTTGCTGTTTCCTGAAGCAAATGAGACACAGGATACACAGACAGAGCCCGGAGATGAAGGGAAACTACCCTATGGAAACTACCATAAAAGCCAACTTTTAACATCTTCCAATCAGAATGGGTTGCCACCCAATAGGGAGAGGTACCAGGACATAAAGCACCAATGATGAGCAGCCTAAGGGACAGAGCGCATAACTGTCAAACCTGGTATTCCCAAGGGTCAAATATGGCTAAAGGCCTGGTCCTGAGGCTGGCACTGTTGAGAGATGGTGCAGTCTTTCAGAAATGGGGGTCGGGGAGGGGGGATTCTTAGGTAATTTGGGAAATGTTCTTAAGCATGATTGTGGGAAGTCAGACATTTTTTTTTCTGGTGATGAGCTAAGTTCCGTTCTCACACACATACCGAGCATGACATGCTGCTTCAACTACAGACCCAAAACAAAACAGTCATAGGCTGGACCCTCCAGAACCGTGAACCAACATAAGTCTTTTTTTTTTTTTCTTTGTAAGTTAATTGTTTTGGATACTTTGTTATAGCATCAGAACACTGACTAACACACAGATTCGATGCATTTATATTCTTTTACTGATTCTGCCAGGTTTTAACTCTGTGCTCTTGGAGTATTTTATAAGATTTTATGTCTGTTTTCTTATTCACAGAATGAAAATAGTCGTGGTGTCTGGCAAATATGTTTTTTTTTTTTTTAAGTTTTAACAAAATACTTGGTACAGAGAGACCACAAATACATTCTAGGCATTTCTGAACAGTGCCCTAGGCCTTGGGTAATCTGCCTCCTACACACAGAACTGAGTCTTGCTCACTTCAACAAGCTAAATTCGCATGGAAGGTAGTGATGTTTCCATGAATTCCCCGTGGAGAAACTCCCAAATGCAATTAGCACCTCAGGTCATCTAAACAAACTCCGGGCAAACCGCAGCTGCACCAGGTACTTCCAGAATGGGAGGAAGGAACATTTGACTGGAAACCAAAAAATCACAACAGACATGAAGTGTCACTGGAACTGCAAGAATTTCCAAGGCATGTGTCTTCTGGAGGCTGAGAAGCAGGACTGGAAAGGAAGAGACAGTTCATTTCAGTGAAATGTTTCATCTCTACATTCTGGATAGACTTTTGTCTGGGAGCCTGCTCGAGTTGTTTATAAGAGCCATTATTTCGTGGGAAAATAAAGAGGCCCTTAAATCACAGAGCAAAGAAGAAAACCAGGGAAGATACGTGTGGCTGAACCGAGGACTCATAAAATATTTTCTGCGGCTTTCAGAAAAATATGCGCGCTTTCCACAATTTATAAAAACATGCAGAAATGAAAATTCTAGAGATGGCAGGTGCCAGCTTAGAGGCGATTTCTTATAAACTGCAAGGACATTGATTGGAAACTAAGTTTTCCAGGCTGTGGCCCAGAAGTAAGTGTGCGGGAGACGGGTCAACATGGTGTGTGGACCATACTCCGTGTTTCCTGGTTCCGATGTCACCTTCAGAGACTGATGCGCCCCGGTGAGTCGTTTGACACACGAAATGCCCCCATATCCTCGGCCCTTTGCTTCCTTCTTTCTAGAGCACCTGTCCCAGGGACAACCTATGAGGAGTCCTGGCTTCCGTGCAACTGTCCATTCTACACCACGTGTAACTCAACAAGGGCAGGAACGCTTTTATTCCTTAATTCCTTTATTCAACACCTAGAACACAGGCAGATGCTCAGTACAGGTGATGAATAAGTGAACAGAAGGAGGTGATTGTTACAATGACCATCTTGAATAAACTGTGGGGGTCAATTCAAGGCCGTGCACGAGCTGTCGGTCAAATTGGACACGTGATCAGATTGAAAAGGATTTTGGTCAAATTAAGCAGGCCAATCAATGGCCTTGATCAACCTAGGAATGTCATTCGGAGCTTTAATATACACTTGTTCCCACTGTGATTTTGAGAGAGAGTAAGGTTCAAAGTGCCTTTCTGATATGTCTACTCAATAATTCTCTAATTGGCTGCTTCATTGACATAACTAATACAAATACATAATATATGTTTAATTGCAGGACAATTAAGTCATTGAAGCAAAGTAGTCCATTTAAATAACGCAAATCGAACCAAGGCTCACTGATTACAGAGCAATGATCTGTGTGTGGTCAGGATATTGACCACAAATCAAACTGCTTTAGAGCTTCGGCAGGGCTTGTGACACCAGGTCATACTCTCCGCTTGCATATTCCGAACGACTGGAGAGGGCTTTCTAGGGTTTCAAAGGTGCTGAGTCAGACCGAGTGAGACGCACATAGAGTTTCATTCATTCGTTTATTCTGGAAAGGAAAGCTTCACAAAAGACTCATAATCAGGAATAAAGGAGGAAGAGGACAAACGGGCTGCAGGCAGCAACACCCACGGCAGCGGTCACCACAGCCACCTACCCAGGACAGGTGGAGAATGAGACTCAGTTTCTTAAAACCCAAAGCACTTACAAGTGCAATAGAACGATACCTCCAAAGCACACTGCCGGCAGGAACGTATAAATGAGGGCCCGGGGCAGCGTCCTCAAGTTCTGCTGTTGTTATAGCTTGGCTTTCTGAGATAGTGTCTCGCGTTACCCAAGCTGGTCTCAGTATGGAGCCAAAATTGACCTTAGAGTCCGGATCCTCCCGCGCCAATTCTTGATGGTAGGGTTACAGGCATGAGTCAATATACTGGGGTTCTTAAGAATTACCATTATTATTATCATCATCATCATCATTATTATTTTATTATTTTCATGAACAAATATAAACTATCTAGCAGCTGGCTCCACTGTTGGAAACATTTTCTCAAAAAACACATTGTGCCAAATCCGCTGTGTCAGAGAAGAGCGGGTGTGTGAATGTGGAAGAAGAGTGTGTTTGGCATCAGCTCTCTATGGCCACTTTTGCTAAAGGAGAGTGTTCCAAAACTTCACAGCCGAAGTCCTCACCAAACATCACAGGGAGCGTCTGCTTACACCATAACGATGGTAATTATGGTTCTTTACTGGTAGAAAAAAAAAAAATCTTCTTGGGTTGTCAAAGAAAAGGTATTTTCTCCCAGGGGGTTAGTTGTATGGAGCCAGTTCTGGCTTATCCAGGGCATTGGAAAATATAAGCATCGAGGGCCAAAAATAAAATCCGGGTTGGGAAAGGGAGAACCGCTTCGTGAATGATTCCACGTACAGCGAGGAAGGGATCTGTGCGCCAGAGGACAGCAGGCAAAGGCGTTCCCATGCCCAAAGCATAACGGCTTCTCCTCTGTAGTGTTTGATTGGTGTGAAGATCAGCCATTCTCATAATGGATCCAGTGCTCTGCTGACATTGTGCATACATCATTCCATCCCAGCCCCATGACAAACGTCTATGTGGTGTATGCTGCTATCCCCATTTAACAGATGGGGCTGTTAAGCTCAGCGCTGAACAGCCATTTGGAAGCAAAGCCAGCTGCGGGGTGAAAGCCAGGTCCCCTGAGCAGTAGCCAGCAACTTGAGAAAAACCATACCAGCAAGAGTCAGGTCCTGCCTTCCCGAGGTATGACATCCTCAGCTTTGGAGAAAGCCAATCCCGCCCTGGGCCTTTAAAAGCCTGGCTTCCTGGAGAGTCCAGGAAGGGAACAGAAGAGAGAAGAGCCTTAGTCCATTCAGGTAGAACCATGACACAACCTGGGATCATGGGATATGCGTTCACTCTGTAGCAGTTTCGACCCGTTTCGTATCTGGGGTATACGACGATGGATCTGAACCTACTGAGACAGGTAACCGTCACTTCTGACTGTAAAAGTATTCCACTGCGATCCAGAGGGAAGAAAGGCTTCAAGGGGATCGTGTTGAGACTGCACCGTGGATCACATCTAGATCGATTTGGTCAGATTTACCGGACAAAAATCAGAGCCCTGAGTGAGTTCAACAGCCCCATCTAGGAATGTGAGCCTGTCCCAGATACAAAGGGAGGCCTGGGAGAAAGCAGAGAAGAAAGTAGAGAAGGAAAGGAAGGGCACCTGGAGAAGGAGTTTCTGACTGAAAATGACAAATGGGAGAAGCAGACCAGAGCCATGATGGCTGCCAGCCTGTGGGGGACAGTGCGATCTGGGGGTGAATGATTAAATTGAGGGGCATTTGGAACACCGTGGAACCTATACACTGTTTCAGCTCCTTACTCGGAAGGGAAGGATGCTCTGTTTGGCAGGGAACAAACCCACCAGCCTTCCACATATGTCTCTTTGTGGATTTGTGCAGCCCTGCCTGCTCCAGCCGCTTCTAAATGGCTTCTGAGTCTACATCCTTGTCACCAGCAATTCCAACTCCTACCTTTGCAAGGCATGTGGCAGGGGAACAAATGAAAACCAAATGGGCAGAGGCAAGAGAGCTCTGCGCTGTCTGTCAAGAGGCAGGGGCAGCGGAAGCATAACCTTGTAATGAAGTGGTAGAGAGATTGTTAAGACATCCCAGGTACAAGATAAATCTTCATCTCGAGAGTGTGATTGCCTGGTTCCCGGGCAGACAATACCCCAGGTGAATGTTCCTTGTCTGAACAAAGCAATTGTTCCCTGAGAAAGAACAATTTCCCTGCATATTGCAGAGGAAGTTAAAACTGGCACTTTGGAGAAGGGATTGAAAGCGCCAGTCACACACTTCCCCATGGCCTGCCTCCTCCCTAGGCTCTCGAAGCCCATCTGCGCCGAGAGCTCCTTCTTGCTGTTCCAGTGTAATTCCAGCACTGCAAACTGTCCGCAGGACTGTGAGCCCACCTGGAACTGGGATTCTCGTGGCTTCACGAGTCTCACACAGAAGCACATGTGTACACGGCCACAGCCAGAACTGGAGGTTCAGGATCCTCTCTGGAAACAGTGCCTCTGACACTTTTACCAGGGCGTGGCTGGCGGGAGAACTCGAACAAACAAGCGCTTCAACAGATCACTTCCCTGGACTGACTGTGTCCTGGATGTAACGAGGAAAGATTTAACCCCAAAGGGAAGAGGAGCTGCCCGTAAAGCCTGATGAGTTGCTGAAAGCCCACACAAAGCATGTCCAGACTTTGGCAATGATTGTCCAGGCCTGTGTGGATTACACTAGTACAGACGAGAGCGACCCGAACGTGTCTTACTTGGCTGTAAGAAGTGGCTTAAAAAACCAGGACAGAGCTGGGAAGAAGAGGGCTTGGGGGTGTGAAGTCAGCAGTGTTTAGCAAGATGGCTCTGACGTTCTCTCTGCTGCACACCTGCTCCTGAAGGTCACGACAGAGGGGAACGGGTGGGGCGCAGACATCAAGACCTTCTCGGTAGCCTGGGGTTGAGCGTCCCATTGGAAATCCTGGGCATCCCTTCCCTACTCTTCTTCCTGGGTCAACAAGAAGGGCTGAGCGGCCATGCAGATAATGCGATATGAAACCCCTGGGGCTGCTTGCTGACAGAAGGCGGAGGGTAGGTAATTTCCCTCCTCTCTAGAAGCAGCTAGACAGCCAGAGCCGCCTGGCACCAGCAGCTACCACTAGCAAGATCTCCAGGTAGTTTGGATTCACTCTGCACATTAAACTTTTAAGAGGCACTCTTTAAAAATTAATTAACTAATTAATTACAGTTATTTTATTTTATGTCTGGGGTCCACAGCTTCCCTGGAACTGGAGTTACAGATGGATGTTAACTGTTAAGGGTGCTGGGAACCAAACCCAGGTCCTCTAGGAGAGCACTTAATCACTGGGACAATCTCTTCCGCCTGGATATTCTTTTTTTTCTCATCATTTTCTATTTATTTATTTTTATTATATATGCATTTTAATTTTTATACCATATATTTTGATCCTATTCTTTCTCCTCCCCAAAGTCTTCCCAGACCCTCCCGCCTCCCACCGACACAGCTCCATGTTCTAATTCTTGTTCAAACAAAACAAAAGATCATGAAAACGAAGTTAAAACCAGAAAATCAAAACCACCAAACCATAACAACAAAAAAAAAGCACACACAGGCGCGTGTGCGTGCACGCGCACACACGCACACGTGCACACCTTGGAGTCAGTTTTGTGTTAGTCAAATACTTCCGACCGTGAGGCCCATCCCTGCATATGGGTGAGGTACCCCGTGTCGCTACATTGCAGAAGACTGACTTTCCCACACCCCGCAGGTATCAACTGTGAGGATCTTCTCGGTCAGCCGTGGGGCTTTGCGCCTACTCCCCCTTCTTTCCTCTGGGATTTTGTGTGTCCGTCTCGTACATGCTGTCACGGTCTCCTAGAGTTGGTGTGTGCACCGGCTCCGTTTCCTTGGGGACATCCGCCACCTCTGGCTCTTACAAGCTTTCCGCCTCCTCTTCTGTATAGCTCCCTGAGCCTTGAGGGAGAGGTTTGATAAAGACGTCCGTTTAGGACCGAGGGCTCCGAAGTCTCACTCTCTGCACGCTGTCCGGCTGTGGGCTTCTTTGTTAGTTGCCGTCTACTCCAAGAGGAAGCTTCTCTGGTGAAGGCTGAGAAATTCAGTGATAAATGTGCACAGCAACATACGTCTAGGAGTCATCCTATTACCATGTACGATTGGCAGAACGATAGCAGAAGGGCCCATGACCCGGCTAAGCTCAGGTCTTTCCTCTCATTAACATTGCCAGGCGTGGGTTTCATCTCACGGAATGGGCCTTAAATATAATTTTAAAATGTGATTGGTTACTCCCAAAATATTTGTGCCACTACTGCACAGGGGAGCCAAAACAAAGCAATAAAATTATATATATATATATATATATATATATATATATATATATAAATATAAAATAATAGTAAATAATCCTAAATAATAAAAGAACTGCTGGCGGTATGACCATCCCAGATTTCAGTTCATATTACAGACTACAGTAATAAAAGCAGCACATTGTTGGCATAAAAACAGGCACATTGATCAATGGAAGGAATATGATTGAAAACCTGAACCTAACTCCACGTATTACGGACACGTTTGACAAACGTTCTTCTCACTGGAGAAAAGACACCACTTTGAACAAAATCGTGCTGTTCAAACTGAATGACTGCATGTAGAGGGATGAACAGATCTGTATCATCCATCAGCCTGCACAAAACGCAACTCCGAATGGATCAAGGGCCTCAGCATCAGACCAGCTGTCCTGAATCTGATCGGAGAGAAAGTAGGGTGTAGGCTTGAACTTACCGGTGCAGGCATTAAGACTGACAACAAATAGGACCTCGTGAAGTAAACAGCGTCTGTACAGAAAAGGACACCGCCATTTGGGTGAAGAGACAGCCTACAGAATGGGGGAAATTGCACATCTGACAAAGGTTTATTTTCTAGAATATACGAAGAAATCAAAACTAAACATCAGGAAAATAAATAAAGCAATTAGAAATGGGGTGTAGAGCTAAACAGAGAGCTCTCAAAAGATGGACCACAAATGGCTGAGAAATGCTTTAAAGACGTTATAAAGGGAAAAGTAGAACAGGAAGATTAAATGTAATAGGGGCTAAGCTCAGAGCCCCGATTTACAGAACCTGGCTTAGACTCTCCTGTTCTCCACCGAACCATACCGTGACTTCAGGCACACGGCTTAGCATCTCTTCACTCATCTGGTTAACTAGGGACAATGAAAACATCAACTTCGTTGATTACTCCGAGGACAGAAGGAGAAACTCCACTGTGCTGAGGGCTGTAGGAGACGGGCATACTATGAACAACGGTTAGCGCATAGCAAGGGCTCTGTGACGTCACCTCAGGGCCCCTCCTGAAACTCATCCTACTATAATTTTACATTTTAAAATGTACTGTCCATGTGATGGTCAGCTGTCCCCTTCAGTGGCTTATGAAGTGCCTAGGGCCTTAGGGAGGAACACTCTGGGGTGTGTCCGTGGGAGTGTTCCTGGGCATTCAACCACAACAACGACTTGACCTGGTGGTCCATTTCTTTGGAACCACTCTCCATTCTATAATCTATATACCGTATGGGCCTTCCTTTCAAACGAGGCCCTGCCGAATGCCCACATTTCAAAATTCCCATGTCAGCGACTGCTGTGGGAACACAAGACTATGCAAAAGCTTGGGTCAGACCCTGCCCATAGTCAGGGCAACTGTACCCACCATGGTGCATGCTGGAATACAGATGTGGCCCCAGAAACGGCTTAAAGAGAACAGCAGGACAACCCTGCCATGCAAAGCTCTGCGGCGGGGCCTCAAGGACAGGGATTGCCAGGAAGGTCCGGAGGCTGAGGTGCTTTGTGGTGAGACAGGGACACAAAGGGATGAAGCCGGCTGCCTGCTGTTCTGTTGACCTTTATTAAGCACGCAGAGGTTTTGTATAAAAACACACTACTAGAATGAATTCTGCCAGCCAGGTAAAGGCCAACACAGATTGGTCTATTCATAAAAAGGATTGCCCTTTCTTTAACTACCAGAGAGGTTTATAGGAAGAGGCCCAGTTTCATCCATAAAGCTATGATTTACTTTATGTAGGCTGTCAACGGGCATCAATTAATCAGTGGAAGAAGGATGGTGTCCTCATTCGGATCTGGGTACCCTAGCCAAAAGAAAAGTCTCTCTGGCCCCTTTCCAGCCATCGAGCTCACAGCTCATGTTTTGTTAATTTCCCAGTGTGAGAGAGCACTCTGGTCTTTTTTTTTAAAGATTTACTTTTGGCCAGGCAGTGGTGGCGCACGCCTTTAGTCCCAACACTCGGGAGGCAGAGGCAGGTGGATCTCTGTGAGTTCGAGGCCAGCCTGGTCTGCAGAGTGAGTTCCAGGACAGCCAGAGTTACAACAGAGAAACCCTGTCTCAGAAAAACACAGAACAAAACAAAACAAGATTTAACTTTTAAATGCGTGTGCTAATGTGTGTCTGTGTGGGGCACGTGCACACCAGTGCAGGCATCTGCCGAGGACAGAAAAACGCTGGGAACTGAACTCAGGTCCTCTGCAAAAGCAGCAGGTGTTAACTGCTAAGCCTCCTTTCCAGCCCTGGGCTTCTCACTCAGGACTTACAAACAAAAATTATGATATTTTGTCTTTCCCTTCTCTGCTTCTTTTCTTCAGTACATGGGGACGAAAGCAGAGGTTTTAGGGTTAAATTCTGAAATAAGCTGCATTCAAGGAGGAGAGAAAGATTTTACCAAGCAATTGGCTGCCCACTTACCGGAGTAGCAATTAGAAACGGGACGCTACAGAGCTGACAGATGGCTCTCTAACCAGATGAAACAGAAATGTTGGAGACATCGCCCAACTCACAAACTTGTCTATTGGGGAGGGAGCTACAGGGCTGTCATGGTAAGCTCGGCCCCACCCCTCTCCTGCTCTGTCTCCAGGATCCTCTCCCCCTCTGCACTCTGCTTATTCACCTCTGTAAACTCGATCACATCCAGAGCAGCAGGGGTGATACCCTGCTTCGGTAAAGGGCCACTCTGGGCTCTTCGCCTGAACCTCTGTCAACCCCAGGCTCCTGTTGAGATGTGGACAATCTCTTAGTTTCCAGGTGTGCACTCTGCAGCTGTGGCTTGTCATTCCTGGGCAGTCGTTTATCGCAGGGAGAGGCTGTGATGTGGAGGGATAGGATGCAGCAAGCAAGAACGGGCTTCCTGCTGTTCTCCTGACATTTATTCAGTTGGAGTGGGGAGTGTGTTGGTATCCACGTGAAACAGCTGCTACACAAACAGCCTGCCGTAAAGAAAGAACAGGAAGAACCAAGAGAGGTCGGGAGGAGGGAGCTGACTAAGCCTAAGATACTTGATGAGTGAAACACACACACACACACACACACACACACACACACACATTCCTTACACACAAACATACACACTCCTCTTACACACACACACACACACACACACATAAACACACAGAGAAAGAGGGGGAGCAGGAGAGAGCCCTCACAGGCAGGTGGACTTTGACTTTCTCAGGTAAAATCAGAGCTGGCAAAAGGGCTGGCATTGACAGCTTCGCAGGTAGAAATACACAACCAGCAGCAACCAGTGTGGGGGGTCTCCGCACAGTGTCTGCAACCCGAACCACCATTTGTGGTGTAGCCTGGGTGTGCTGACACTTCCATTTCAACTTGTGAAATATTGGGGTGCTGCTTACAGCTTGGCCACATAGAAACCACCTAACGGCCTCCCCGGTCCCTGGATGGGTCTGTGTGGGTGGGTGAGTGTGCACAGGTGTGCACGCATTTGTATACACGTCATCTGAAGGCCAGAGATAAGTGCTGTGTGTTTTCCTCAAATGCTCTCTATCTAACTGGGGGTGGGGAGTGGGGGCAGGGACTCTCACTGAATCCAGAACTCACCAGTTAAGCTATATGGTTGGGCAGTGAGCCTCAGGGATCTGCCCGTCTCTCCCCTGCCAGGGCTGGCATTAAAGATGTTCTGCTCTGCCCTGCTTTTTATTGAATATTGAGAATATGAACTCAGGTCCTAATGTTTCATGGCAAGCACTACACCAACTGAGCCACTGTCCAGCCCCCAGTAGTATTTTCTGCCCATCTCTGTGTTCTAGGCTGGCTCTGGAGATTCTCAGTGTGGATGAGGTCAGGATCCCTGCGGGCTTCCGTGAACATTTGCCTTTTGTGGGGAGGGAGTCTGGTGGTCAAGACTAGACATCGGTAATGCAATCCAGGGTCTCCTCCTGTTTCTGAAGGTCTGTTTACAGCTCTCAGAGTCTAGCAAGCACAGGCATCCTAGGAAGTGATCTTAAAGCACGCACAGCTGAGACCTCCCCAGAGGTCCTCAGAGCTTGCGACTTGTGTCTCTGGAGGAGGACGGGATCCCCATTTTAAATAAGTGCTCAAGGCTGCTGTTGCTGGTCACTTGAGGAGATGCTATGTTAGGGGACCTCAGAGGAAGTCCCAGGAAAGTTGTGTTGTGGCTTTAGAGCGTTATGTTGTACTGCCTCGGGCACCCCGGGGCACGGGGACTGAGAGACTGCTTGAATCTGGACCCATCCCTGGGCCCACAGCTGACAGGAATGGGCCTGTTCCTTAAGGAGAAGACGAGGAGCATTTGAGATGGATGCCTCCCTGTGGGCAGGCCGGGATAACAGCCTGGGACACCTGACAGGGCAGATGGAGACAGAGTCTCCATGGACCACGTGGACCTGCAGGGAAGCTGCATGCTTTGAGGTGTGCAGTTCCTGCCCACACCTCTGTCCAGAGTGGGAGGAACTCCTCATATCCAGGCTCAAATCACCTAGAGCGGAAGACCACAGGAGACAAGGATACAGGTGCGTGCCTGTAAGATGCGCTGACGTCTTGGACGTTTGCTCGGGTGATGGAAAACTACGGGCCTGCTCATGAAGCGGACTCACATCACAGGCCCGTCACTCAGACGCTACACCCGCCTTACTTTCTGTCCCATGCGCGTTAACTCCTTCTCATTAAAAGAAATAAATAAACACACACGCAAATAGACAGGAAATGGGCCTGGAGAGATGGTTCAGCAGTTGAGAGCACTTGCTACTCTGGAAGAGGACCTGGGTTCGGTTCCCACCGTTCACAGTGGCTCAGAGCCATCTACAACTCCAGTTCCAGGGAATCGAACAGCTCTTCTGACCGACCTGCCTGAGCACTGACCATCCACGGTGCACATAGTGAGCGCACTTACACACGTGCAGACGAAAACTGACACACATAAAAACAAAGAAACATAGAAATAAGAAAAAAGGGACTATGTCACACAGTTCCTGCGCATTCCACGAGTACTGAACTCCGAAGCCGGTTTGAGATGTGGGTGTTACTGGCTGGCTGGCTCAGGGCCGCAACTCTCCCATGTTAACCTTGTAGTGCGTGCTTTATCAACACTGCAACGCGTCATGGAGCTTTGAGGTTTCCAAAGCAAGTGCTGAAGCTCTTCGTGTGCCAGGCGCTGACCTGCCTAGTCTGTCTCAAATTCTGGGTTCTAAGCCAGTCCCTCCAGGAACTGGCCCTCGGCCTTGTGTGGGTATTTTATCTTCCTGGGCCCGTTTCTCTTATCTCTTTCATGTGGGCAGTTCCCTCGGCCTGCCGGAAGAGGGTTGTTTTGCAAGGCTGTAGATTCCATTGTTGGTTGGCTCACAAAGTGGAAAGAGTCCTCTGTAATTTATGCCTGTGTCTGCCTCCCCTTATCATCCACCGCCTTCACTAATTGTGCCCCCTGGAAAAACACAGATAAGCCTTCCACTCTTTACACACTTGAAGACTGCTATCAGGTCCCCCTTAAATCTCCTTTGGTGGTATGTCTGGCGTCTCTTCCTCCCTGCTGTTTCTCATAACAGATTATCCTAGAACATAACCTAACTCTTAACAAACAGGATAGGGTCAATAGATGAATGAATAGGTTAAATGAATGAAGGAATGAAGGAATGAACGAATGGAGCTATGTATAGCGGCAAACACATATAATCCCAACATTCAAAAGGCTAAGAGTTCTACTAGTAGGAAGATTTCTACTAGCTCAAGGCCAGTATAGCCTACACAGTGAGTTCCAGGTCAGCCTGAACTACAGTGCAAGACCTTGTCTCAAAGCAGAGATAGCGAGTACGTGGATGATACATGGAGAAGACATGAATACAACCCTTAAGTTGTCTCGAGTTTTCCCATCATTCTTTTAAAACGAGGTGCCACTCCCATACCTGGTACCACTTTAAACAGTCACCAAGTTAACATATTACATCTTCAATTCTTTCTGAACAAGTCTAATGTCTTATACTACACAGCAGTTTGTGATGATGGGAAAAGCTTACTTAAAATGATGACCGGAGGTCAGTGTGACGGTTGAGTCGTTTACATCATCTAGCTAGAGAGCAAGGCCAGCTGACTCTCCAACACCCAAAACTCAGCTCGACTTTACTGCACATGTACTGTGCAAAATAGTCTGTAATGACATCGGAAATTCTGGAAACTTGCAACGATCTTAGATCATATTCCTCTCTACTTAGAAAAGAAGATTGTCCAAGTGGACTAACAAGGAATTCAGTAGAATGGTAATTCTCCATGGTCTGGTTTCTATACAGTCCTGAGACTTGAGCTCCCAGGTATTTTGATTGATTGTTTGTTTGTATTTTGTGTTTTTCGTTATTTTTTGTTTTGGTTTGGTTTGGTTTGGTCAACTTGACACAAACCTAGACAGATCTGAGAAGAGGGAATCTTAATTGAGAAAATATCACTATCAGACTGCCCTCAGGGCAAATCTATAAGGCATTTTCTTAATTAATAATTGATGTGCCCACTGTGGGTGGTACCATCCCTAGGCAGGCTGGGCAAGCTATGAAGAAAGAACAAGCCAGTTAGCAGGATTCTTCTATTGCTTCTGCTTCAGTTCCTGTCTCCAGGTTCCTGCAGGTAGTTCTTGCTCTGACTTCCCTCAGTGATGGAATGCGACCTAAGAGTTGTAAGATGAAATAAACCCTTTCCTCCCCAAATTGCTTTTGGTCATGATATTTTATCACAGCAATAGAAATCTTAAATACCTGGGCCTTCTCAGTCACATCACACCATCAAATCCTGGAGAGATTTTTTTTCATGCGACCTGAGTTTCAGCATTCTCTTCCTCTTCCTTTACAATTTTCATTAAAAAAGGGGGACCACACTGGGCACAACAGAGATTGGCTGGCTGCCCCACCAGCCCCAAGCAAAGGAATAGACTCTGTATCTGAGTTTTTGAGCCAAGAAAATCCGTAACAATAGATCAGAATTTGCTGTTCAGCTTTGGCCTGAGTCATACTATCTAACCCCTAAAAGACAGAAGTAGAAACTGAGAACACCCCTTTACATTTTCTAACTCGAGCTATATTTTGTAATGACTGTGATACGTCCATCTACTATGAAGGAGAACTCTTGCAAAAACCTAGGGAACTGAGTAAGTGATCTTTATTGAGCACAGAATCAAATGTTCTTGAACTGTGAGTATTTCTCTCTAGGACTGAAGCCCTTATAATATCTAAAGACTGCCTTTCTCCCCGGATCTGGGTAAATACTGACAAACCCCCTTTCCCATTATGTAAACTATGGGCAGTGCTTCTCCCTCCTCTTCTCTAGATTAAAAAAAATAAATAAATGTTTAGGGGCCGAAGTTGTAACTTCCCTAAGTCATACAGTCTGTACGCAAAGGCTCTCCACTTCAGTATCAACGATGGCACAAGAATTATTTTTCAAAAAGTACATCCGAAAGAGTGAACAGTGAGTCCTGATTCCCACCTCTCCCACTGTCACCAGCCTTTCAGATGTCACTCAAAGACACTCGACCTACACCCTTCTCTTCTCTGTGACGTAGTGGTAGTACACAACACACTTTCTCGTTTCTTGCTTATAGATTCACGCTGCTCTCTGTAGCCTCAGCATAGCCTGCCACTGTGTGGATGTAGCCTGTTTGTAATTAGTCCCAGGAACACCACATATTTAGGTTGTTTCCAGATCTTCTCCCATTGAGAAAATGGCTACAATAATAGTGTAGCTTAATTAACACTCCACACCTGTGCAAGTGCGTCTTCGGGAGCGTTTCTAAATGTACAGTCGCGCTCTTACTGTAACCGATAGTGCCTATTACATCTCCATAGCGATGATCTGATTTATATTCTTAACAACCGTTTATGAGGGTGCCTGCCTATTCCCACACACTCGCTACACAGAAAGTTCATCAGTTATCTATCGCCGTGTAACAAACGAGCACGGTGCTTGGCAGCTTAGAACACGCACGATCTCACAGCTTCTGTGACTCGGGAGTGTAAAAGGATGTTGGCCGGGTGGTGCTGTTGGCTGTCACTCACAAAGCCGGCCAACGACGCAGCCACTTCAAGACTTCACCAGACTGGAGGGATCAGTTTCCAAAATGTCTCACTCAGGTGAGCCATCTCTCCTGGCAGAGGAGCACCGTTTTCTTACCATGGAGACCTCGTGGGGATTCTGCGGTGTCCACATACCACAACTGCTCTTCCCCAGAAGGAGGGCAAGCAGGCATCAGCAGAGTCTTTGAAGACCTGGTCTCAGAAGTCTCAACCACCAAGTCCGGGACGCTTTGAAAAGCAAGTCACCAAATCCAGCCCATACTCAAAGGGGACAAAACTAAGCCCTACCTCTTGAGAGGCGAGACTTCAAAGAATTTACAAACATGTTTTAAACCAGCACAGTAAGTTACCAACTGCTTTAGTACCCTTGCTTATATGATGTGTAGAAATGATATCTATTGGGATTTAAAGGTACAGTTTCCTTATTATTTTGGGGTACAATTGATACGCAAAGACCTATACATGCTGCTGTGTATAATTTGATGAGTTAGGGTACTACATATAACTTGATCTTATCACCATAATCAAGATCAAAGACATGTGCCAATGGTCACAGAACTTTAACTATACTAGTTAAGAAAAAGGAGAAAAGTCAAATTGTAAAAGTCAGAAATGAGGAGGCAGAGAGATGGTTCAGCAGTTAAAAGCACGAGCTATTCTTCCAGTACCCATATCGGGTGGCTCCCAACCACCCGCAACCCCAGCTCCAGAGAGATCTGACATATTCTGGCCTCTAGATGCAACCATACATGCAATGTACAGTCGGACACACACATACACCAAATAAAAACAAAATAAATAAAAGTATTGAAAAAAATTAAAAAGATGAGAAGTTATGACAGAAAATAATATGAATAAAAATTATAAGAGAATATTGTAATATTGGATAACGTGGAATAACTGGATAAATTCCCGCATAGATACAGATCTACCAATACTAAATCACAAGGAAATGGGAAATTTAAACAGTCCAATAACTGGTAAGGAGTTTCAATTTGTAAGTAGAAACTCCCTGACAAAGAAAACCCTGGGCTTTTTTTAGTGAGTTTGTTTTCAAGGTCCACTTATCTCTCCTTTCCATCCAGGAACCTTGCTGTGTTTCCTGCAGGGGTCTTGATGTTTGGGATGAGCATTCCAAGGACTCTCTCTTCCTGTTTGCTGATCTCCTTCGCGGTGGGATTTTTGTTTTCATTCCAATTCTATTATGAAATTAAATTTTCAGATGCTTCTATTGTCTGCAGCATGTTAAAGCTTAGTAATATCTCAGTTCTGAGATTATGTTTTATAATACACTGTGTTTTCTTATGTATTTCTATGACATTTCTTCTTCAATCACTTTGATTATCTGAGACATGTTTTAATATAAGGTATGTTGTGGGGACTCAAATCCTCTTTCCCCAGAAGCCGATGACCTAGAGTAACACCAATATCAATTATTCAATGCTTATTTTCTTCTTAAGTCAGTTAGTGTGCTTTCAGGGAATTTGAAAGTATTCTAGACATTGCAAACAAAGACTAATTTGATGCAAAGATATTATAAGGGTAAAAGAAACAAAGAGAGCAGTTTAGTGGCCAGGAAGCTGTGGGAGCCTTGGGGCTGGACACAACCAAGTCGTGCTTGCTATTGAGCCACACACACACACACACACACACACACACACACACACACACGCGCGCGCGCGCATGCGCGCGCGCAGAGATGCACATTTTCAGAACCTCATTGCAGACACCATAAAGGAACCCTGAAACCTACATTTTAATGGTGCTGCTGAAACCACAACCATTCTCGTGAACTCCCATAGTATACAAGCTGCCTGCCACTGGTGCCATCGTTACTACCAGAAGAAGCCCCATTTCCGAAAAAGGTAACTCATACCTGGCTCTGGGCTTCTTATTTGATATCTCTGGTGTCTGGAGGAGGTATTCTTCCCTGTTGTAGGGTAACTCCTGTGTGTGTGTGTGTGTGTTTGTGTGAATATACATGTGTGTGTATACATGTGTGTGTGTGTGTATATGTATATGTATGTGTGTGTATGTGTGTATATGTATGTATGTATGTGTGTAGGTGTGAGTATACATGTGTGTGTATGTGTGTATATGTGTGTGTGTATGTGTGTGTGTGTGTATATGTGCGTGTATATGTGTGTGTATAGGTCTGAGTATACATGTGTGTGTATGTGTGTGTGTATGTGTGTGTGTATGTGTGTAGGTGTGAGTATACATGTGTGTGTGTGTGTGTGTGTGTGTGTGTGTGTGTATACGTGTGTGTGTGTATGTGTGTTTAGGTTTCCACATGGCATTTCCCAAAATCTTCAGTAGCAGTCATCCCTCCCTCCCATATTTTTTCCTACACCGGATGTCCACCCCACTCCATTTAACCCTTCCTGTTCCATCCCCCTCCTCCCTTCTCACTCCCTGCGTTCTACCCCTCCTCTTGAAATCCCTGCCCCGTCACAGCCCCTTACAGCTTCCTGGCTTACATGGGCACGCCCTTTAGATGCACACACTAAGTGGGCTCTGCCTGAGAAGAAAGGAGAGGAAGGAGGGACATGTCTGTAAGCACATCAGTTTGGGAGATAAGAGTGGTGAGGGGACAGAAGAGGAACTGAACGGGAAGGGTGGGGGTAGATTACATCAAAACACATCGGATATGTGTGTTAAATTCCCAATACAAACAAAAGAAGCCCAGGGGCCTCTTCCCTGCACTCAGTACTGAGGTCATGTCAGCTGCAGAAGCTAACTGAAGGCAGCTGAGGCTGGAAACTGAGAATGCAGTGCCCTGGCTCCCAGCCAGGACCTTCGCAACAGAGGAGAGCGGGCAGATGGGCGGGGAAGCAGGGCTAAGTGTCACCGAGTAATCAGCCCACCCACTGGTGTGAAAGCCATGTTTACCACACAGCAAACTCCTCCAGGATGAGAGATCTATCTCCAGGCTGTTTTTCCGTCAGTCTTTATCTATGTAGTCCAGTGTCACATTTTTTCGAGTTTTACATTTTTCCATCTGATAGGGGAAGCCATGTGATAATTGTTTTTTGTTTCTTTTTTTATTTTTAGAATTTTTCCTAGATCCCTGGGATTGTTTGTTTTCCAGATAAATATTATAATTACCTTGTCTCCTTCCAAAGAAATCCAATTTGCATCTTACTGAAAATGTGTTTTGTGTTTTTGTTTGTCTTTGTGAGAACTAAGGTCTTTGTGGAGATGCTGTTTCCTGTAACTTAGTTGCAGTGCATCTGTGCCCGCCTCTTCTGGTCCAGAGCAGCTGTTCGCAGTGCTCTACCTACAGGCCTCCACGCTTCTCCATAAGCTTATGCACCAGCAGTTCAGTGTTTTGCATTTGTGTGAGGGTCTCTTCTTATTGGTATAGTTCGCATATTTGGGGGTTATTGGTTCCCATATACGATTTCTGTTCAGTTAACTTACTAAATCGTCTGACTAGAAAATTTCAATTTATTCTTTGCTATATTTTTGAGGCAGCCACGATTCCTGCTAATGATTTTAATTGTGTGTCTTTATTACAACTTTTAAGCCATTGGCATCTTTCTCTTCTCTCATTGTGTTTAGAACCCCAACTGTGATGAAGACCCACGAGAGGAGAACGTCCTTTCCCAGCGCCCAGGTTTTGGGAGTTCCCTCCTCTCACTCCGTCTTAGGCATGAAGACGGATCTCGCACAATAGGTTAATAGCTACTGCTTCTCATTTTGGGAAGTTTTCTCGAACCAAGAATAGGTGGTTGAATTTTCAAAGTGATTCGTGGAGGTGGTTTGGTTTTCGTATCTGACCCACTAATGTGAAATACATTAGTAAATACAAATATTGAAACACCCTCACACCCGCGGAGTAAATTCCTGTGATCATACAATATTAATATTTTCATCTGCCTTCTGTTTGCCCATGTTTTATTTAGAGTTCTTCCAATGCTCGTCGAGAGCAAAAATGAGTCTGTAGGCCGCAGCCACGTGTGGGTGCAAGTGAGCCCGGCGCCCTCTCTCACTCTGCGTACTTTCATTCACCAGCTTCACTCTCAGATTATAACCTTGCTGCTGATCCCCAGGACTCCCCACGGGCACCTCCCACAATTAATATAATCGAACACTGATTGTAATGAAATTCACCTTTTAAATGCTTGACTTAACGTTTGTTCCTGATAATTGCATTTTATGATAGTATTTATTGACAGTTTATCCTTTTGGTTTCTGACTTTTCTCAGTAGATTCTACTCTGTGACTTGAAGACGCGGGTAGATGGGCCAATAGCTGGTGACAGCCTGGTCCGTCAGCTCCCAGGAAGAAATAGGAAAGAAATCAGGTAAGGACTCTTCCAAACATGACGGAGAAGCACTGGAGAAGTGCCCTCTAGAGGACTCTTTCATGTGCGCCACCCGCCGCTTGATGCTATTGCCTTGGGGATTCGTTCACGCCTGTGAATTGTGGAGCAACCGCGAACATACCAATCTCTAACACACACCTACGAGGTCTCCTGCAGGCAGCAGAGATGGGAAAGCGTGGAAGCCGGGAGCCTGGAGAATCTCTAAGGGTATGATTTTGGATTTCAGGGGAGTCTCATTAGGCAGAAATGAACCTGCAAGCGAAGGCTGAATGGCTGAATAGATAGCTGAATTACTGTTAGCATGCACGATCTGCATTCCATGCCCGGGTCACAGCTTCCAACATTCAGACTCCATAGGGTCAGGGATGAGGAACCAGCCATGAGAAACCATCTGCAATATTGGCTCAGAATGCCTTCCCCCAGATAGTAACAGAAGAACACAGCGTAGCCAGGACACTTCATTAACTAGGAAACAACCAGGAGTTACTTTGATAGGATTTTCTAGGATAAAATACATATTTCAGCACTGGGATTACATCAAACCTCCATGCTTGGCTTTTATGTGGGTGCTGGCGATTCACACTCAGAAAGCTCCTCATACACAGGCAGTGTTCTGTACCGTCCAGAGAACGTTCTACAATAACCACAATGTCGGCTGAATGTGTGAGTTTATTAAGTATACAGCCAGACACAGTAAACAAGTAGTAGGAAGATAGGTAGATGACAGATAGATAGACAGATGATAGATAGATAGATAGACAGATGATAGATAGATAGATAGACAGATGATAGATAGATAGATAGATAGATAGATAGATAGATAGATAGATGGATAAATAGATAGATAGATAGACAGACAGACAGCTAGAAACAGGTGCTCAAAACAACCAACAAAAATTAAATGAGAAAGCCCCCGTAGGATCATCAACAGGAGTTTCTGATAGAGACCCTGCAGAGCAGATTGTCCCCTCAGGTAAGGCTTCCAAGTAAAACAAACGGCAACAAATAGTGTCGGCATCACCAAACGCACAGGCGACACCCAGTAGACTCTGACTGGGCAGAGAGGCCATCCGCTGAAGATCCTGGGTGAGCTTCTCTGTGGCTGAGCTTCCAAGGCTGCACCTTCAGGTCTCTGTCCCAGGTGCAGGCGCCTTTTTATTACGGGATTAGCAACAGAATCCTCTGCGGGAACCAGTTTACCCTCTGGCTGTTCTCAAGGGCAGGGGAGGCTTTCCTCCTGAGTTGGAGTGGACAACCCATCTCCAGACAATGGGCCTTGGCAGACACTTTGAGATAAAAATCACACGGGGTCTGCAATGGGGAGGAAGGTGACCCCTCTCCCAGAGCCAGCTTCTCAGTGAACTCAGACAGCACATGACAGTCTCCCCACACAGAACATCACAGACAGCATGCACATCACCCCTGAGCCACCTCTCCAGCTCATACCTGTTTATTTCTGATAAAGACTATATTTGTTCTTTTTCAGCTCTGCCCACGATGCTCAGAGTCAAACAGGAAGAGAAAATTTTTAAAGACATGTTATATCAACTATAGCCACATGTCACTAACTATGAGAATTCTTTCTGGGAACAGTGTCTCGGGCAATTCCATCCTGCGTGAACATCGCAGAAACATCTCAAAAACCAAGAAGCCTCCATGTCACCAGGTGACATGAGCTCAGCTGTGTGTGTGGTTGCCTCTCAATCAAAGCATGACTGTGTCATGTATGACCGGTCAGGTTCCCACATGACAGTGCCTCAACACGTTTTAGAACTGTTCTATCTTCTGGGGGTGTCCATACCTCTTTCCTTCTGGTAATATTTTTTGTTCTGAAACCATCTTTGTCTAATATTTACACAGCACTCCACTTCTCTGTTATACAGTTCATCTTTTCCCACCTCTTCCATTGTTCATATGTCTTTACATTTTAAGTGTGTTCCCTGATGTGTTTAGAAAAATCACGATAATTGCTGATATGACCAGAGTTAAGTCTTTTGAAATCGTTTGTCTCATGTCTGTCCCAGCTGGAGTTTTCCCTCTGCCCTTCTTTTTCTGTCTTCTTTTGAATTGTTTATTGAATGTTTTTAACACCCCACTTGATCTAATAGCATTACAGCTGTATCTCTGGATTATTACATGTTTACTGGTTACTCCAGGGATTATAATATGACTACCTAACCTGTCGTAATCTATTCTGAATTAATATCACTTTTAGAAAAATATAGAAGTCCTACAAGCATGCAGATTCCTCTACCTTCTGCACTGACCTCTGAGATGTAGTTGTTATAGGTGTATTTGTGCATATGTGTTTGTGTGTATGTGTGTGCCACGCCAACTCCAGTGGAGTCCGTGTGACAGGCCTAAACTCCTGCTCCGTGGGTAGAGGCTAAAGCTTCAAGGAAGCTGGTCTCCTGGAAAGTTCGACTGGTGCCCCTAGATACAGAGGGATGTTAGCCACCTCCAGTGGAGTCCGTGTGACAGGGATAAACTCCTGCTCCGCGGATAGAGGCTAAAGCTTCAAGGAAGCTGGTCTCCTGGAAAGTTCAACTGGTGCCCCTAGAAACAGAGGGATGTTTTCCTGTCGTGCCCTAGTCACGATTGTTGGCTATGGTCTGATAGCTATCGTTTTCCTTCTCTTTATTCTATTCTATGGAGCGTGGCTGCAATGCTCTCCAGTGTCCACCCACCTAAGATGGATGTGAAAGGTGTCGAGCAAACTCCAAAAGCCCCTGAAATTGTAACTCCTGACTTTGATCCTGATCTCAGTTTCAAAAAGTAGATACCCTCTGTTACAAACCAGTACAGTAACTGGCTTCTAAAAAATTATTAACCACAGTATACTTACTGATATGCCAACCGTAACCACATTGTATGCCAACAGTAACCACATTGTCTTACACATTGTAAGGTACGATCTGTTTTCACATATTGTATCCTTTAACTGCATTTCCCTGAAAGAGGCCTGACGTATGTATTTTGAGACAATTCACAGAAGAGGCCTGATGTATTTTGCCACTATTCACATTCTTGTATGATTATGTTTCCCTGTATTAAAAATAATATATAAGTCTGATGCTCACTGCTGCAAATGGCACTCAGATTCAACACATTCTTGTGTCTGTGTCTATTTGTCACTTCGCCGACTCCTTGCCCACCTGAGTACCAGATTCCTGATTCTCCCCGGACTTAGGGGACCCGGCTGGGTCGGTCCGCGGCATGTGTGCCTGTGCGTGTGTGTACATGTGCATGCGTGTGCACGTTAAAGCTCCATGCACTGAACATCCTGCAAAACAATGAAACTGTTCATATGCTCTGTGATGAACAAAACAAAAATTGCCCTTTATTATTCAGAGAAGTCATGGGGATATTATTACTACTAACATACTACTGGATAATTTTTACAAATTTAAGGGTTTCATGCTTACTGACTTTTCTATCATATCTAATTTGCTACTGAGCCAATACAGCAAACTATTAAGTTCAGATTGTTTTAAATTTAAGTTCAGTAGTTTTACTGTTTCGCACGGTTTCTCTACCGAAGATGGCTACCTTTACATCCACATATGTTCTCTCTTCCCGTCTTTAAAAACACTCATACTTTAAAGTCTTTGAGCGTCTGGAACTCTGATTTGAGTGGATTGCTCTAGGCTGACTGTGTGGGAGCTGGTCACGTTCCAGGGGTCTTTCTGTACTGGATGCTTTAAAACATGTCCTGATGGTGTGTTGTGCACCGTGTAGGCTTTAGCGTAGTCAAAGTCCGTAGGAAGCAAGCGGTTTCATCAGGTTTAGGTTACAGACGCTGTTTCTCGTTTTCTGGGGGTAATTTCAATCTCAATTCAGTTTTCAACATCCTTACTTGGCTGCTTCATGTCTACACTGCACACATACAGTTCAAGGATTAATCTATATGTCAGGCAGGGATTTAGATATTAGTTCAACATTCAAAGCTTTCTCTGGGCTGCCTTGGGTCTGCTCCGTACACACGTGGGGGCAGAGTCAGCTCAGCACCTCTACAGGTTCACACTGACAATTAGGGTGTGTATTACTGAATTTTATTATATATCCTGTTATATTTTCCAAAACTGTATTGGTGAACATTTTGCTAAAGATTGTCCATCTAGGGGCTAGAAAGATGGCACGGCAGCTAAAAGCACTTTCTGCTCTTTCTGAGGACCTGAGTCTGGTTCCCAGCACCCAGCCACGTCAGGTGGCTCACAGCTGTCTACAGCTCCATCGCCAGGGCGTCCAACACTCTCCTATCTCCGTGGACACGGCTCTCATGCACACGCAGACATATGATTAAAACTAAAAATTATTTTAGAAATATTATGAATCTGTATCCAGGAAGATAATGACCAATAGTTTTCTTTGTTTGGATGCTCTTGGTCTAGTTTATCAGAGTAATACTGACTACATAGAGCAAATTGAGAATTGCTTCTCTCTCTTCTGGCTTCTGAAAAGATTGTGTATTTATAAACCTCTCCAATGGAACTGCCTGCGCATGGGGGTTCACTTGGGAAAATTTAAAATTATTAATTAAATTTTCTTAATAATTACAGAGCCATTAAATCATATCATAGTCTACTGTACCCTACAAATACATACAATTACTACATGTTAATTAAAAACAATTTCACTTATTAAGTTGCAGTAGTTGTATTTTCTAAGAAAATGGTTCATTTCGTGGATGTTGCTAAGTTTATGTATGATGTGTGTTGGTTCTACCACCCACCACAGCTCTAGTCTTAGATCTGCTATCTGTGAGCCAATGAGAACGAAGGATTCTTCGGAAACAAGGGCAGAGGGCTTAACTCGTTTAATGGGGGAAGAGCTTACATATTTATAGCCAGAGGGATGGTCCCATATCCCAGGAGTGTCAGTGGGAGCTCATTGGTTAGGACAGGAGGTCCCACTTGCATATTGGGGTTACGGCTTAGGCTTAGGTATTGTCCATGGACCAGAGGGATAGACCTTACAAGGAAGGGTTTAGTTGCAACTCCAGATAAACAACTCTGGCAGATCATGCACCCTTGGAGAGGGGCAGTGTTTTGCTGTGGCTTGTGGTCTGTCTGCTGCTCTGGAGGGGAGAGGTCGGATTCCTGCCAGCTCTTCAGAATGAGAGCTTGGGGTTCCTGAGCGCCCTCTACCCACTTAGCCGGGCCGATGGCTCCGCAATGTGTATAGGGTTTTTGTAGCATTTATTTATTGACCCTTTTTATATATTCTGACATTCACAGATATCTTGATTTATTTGTGATATTGACAATTTGCACCATCTCTGTTTGTCATTGCTGCCAAGGGATCATTACACGTATTGATCTTTTCAAAGACCTAGCTCTGATTTATTGAGATCTTTTAAAACTGCCTTCACTGTTATTTTAAATTTCCTTTATCCATGCTCCTACCCTTATTGGTCTTTTTTGTCATTTGTGCTTATTATGTCTTTTTAGGATGTGTTTATTATAGCTTTTTATGCTTTTTGTTTTGGTCTGAAGACTGGACTCGGCCTTGTGCATGTCAGACACACTCTCTCCCACTGAGCTGCACCCTACCTTCCGAATGCTGTACCCTTTAATATAGTTCCTCATATTGTGGTGACCCCCAACCATAAAACTGTTTTTGTTGCTACTTCATAACTGTAATTTTGTTACTGTTACGAATTGTAATATAAACATCTGATATGCAGATGGTCTTAGCAACCCCTGTAAAAGGATCCTTTGACCTACAAAGGGGTTATGTCCCACAGGCTGAGAACCATTGTAGTGCGTGGTATAGGAGGTCACAGTAGTAGTTTGAGATCTTTCCCCTTTTCTAATGTATCCACTTAGGGATGCCAATTTTCCTCTAAACGCTTTTAGCTGTATACCATGAATTGGAAATGTTACTTTTTCATATAGTTCATTTTATTTTTTATTTCTTTTGATAGCTCTTTGACCATTTGGTTATTTAGAAATCTGTCATTTGGGGCTGAGAATGTACCTTCTACCAGGCTGTTTGCTCAGCACGTATGAGGTTCTGGATTTGATCTCCAGACTGGAAAATCAAAAACCATGGACTACAGTCCTTATTTGATTAGATTGAGTCAGAGAACACATTCTAAGAGTTCATTCCTTTACATTTTGGAGGGATTTGTCATGGCCCAAGATACAGTTCACCATGGTATATATTCCCCTTGTGCTTAAAAGATAACCCACTGTTGGTGAATAGTAGGTGTCATAGCTGTTGACTGGATCTTGACAGCTGTTGACATCATTGAATTCATCTTCTTCTCCTTCTTCTTCTTCTCTTCCTCCTCCTCCTGCTCCTCCTCTGTTGGTTTGGTCCCTCCTGCGCTGTCGCTGCTCTGTCCCAGCTGGCAGCCAGCTGGGTCTTGGCTCAGTTTCCCACTTTGGCCAGGGAAACCCATGCTGAAAGAGTGGCAGAGAAGCTCAGGAAGGCGAGGATGTGAGTTTCTTGGGATGGCCATGGACTCTGACCCCTGCGCCGAGAACGATCCAACCGGGAGCCCTTCTGGTGGAAGTGGTGCTCACTTTAATGTGGGGTAACTGCTACATATATATCCAACAGTGGAGGCGGGGCAGACAGGAGCATTGGGGAAGCCTTATTTGCATGCAGAGCTCAAGTCTAAGAGTCAGGGTCTTGCGAGGGCACCTTCTGCATAAGGTGTGGTCTCACAGGGAAAAAGAAGAAGGCACCTTATCAGTGAATGGACCCATCCCTAGGTTCTCAGCTACAGCTCAGACAAGCACTGACCAAGCCACATTCCTTTTGCGTCTGGGAAGCGGGCAATATTTAATATTTAGCTGGGTTCTGTTCAGGGCTAAAGTGAGGAGCAGCCGAACACCGTCTGTTCTCATCTCCTGGGATGACGTGGGGTTCCAGGCCAACTTCGACCCACTCTTAGCTCTATGGCTGTCCCACACTCCTCCTCCCTTTTCTCTTCTTCTTCTTCTTCCTCTTCTTTGGTTTGGATTCTCTTCACTCCTGAAGATTATCTTCATTAAATATAGGATTTTATTTTTTGGCTGACAATTTCCTTCTGCGAACACTTGAGATATATTATTTCATGGTCTTTCCATGGTTTCTGATATTAAATCAACGCCATTTGAATTTGTTTTCCTCTGTACGTGGGTAATATATCTCCTGCTGCTTTCAGGATTTCTCCCTTCCGTTTAGTTTTGAGTTCAGCTATGATGTGTGTTGGTATAGGTTTCTTTGCATCTATCCTGCTCAGGGTTCATACAGTTTCTTGAATTTGTGTCTTTCTGTCTCCTGTCAAATGTGGGCTGATTCCTACTCACACCTACTCTCTCTCCAGAGTCGGGATGGCACTGGTGCCAGCATTGTGGGTCTACGGCCCTGTGGTCGCCCGTTCTCGGAGCCTGTCTTCTCTCTGCTCTTAGATATGGAATTTCTACACCTATCTCCCGGGATGCTGCTGCTCTCCTGTCTTCTCTGCTGAGCTGCTGAGACATCGACCACGATTCTTACTTCAGTTTTTGTATTTTTCAGTTCTAAACTTTCCATTTGGTTCTACGTCAAAGGTTCTGTGTCTCTAATGAGATTTTACAAATCTGCTGATTCCCTCACTTGCCTCAAGTGTGTTTGCAATTGCTAGCTGAACCATGCTATGATCTCACTTTTAAAACCTCTGCAGAGGCGTTAAAATTATCTGATGGGTGTGCGTTCCATTTGGGTTAAGATCTTATTGGTTCTTGTAAAAGTGAATGATTTTTTTTTTTTTTTTGGCTGACACCTAAACATTTTGGATAACGTGACTTGGGAGCTCATTTAAGCCTTGCTTTAACTGGGGTTCCCTGGCACCAACCTGGAAGACGAACGCAAACTTATTATTTCCAATGGAAGTTTATGTTTTCTGCATGGGGACAATGTTCCTCATTGTTGCCAGGGTTGGTGAGACCTTGTTCACTACAGGGCCTCCAGTGGCGCCTTGACACTCCCTAGCAAGGGTGTGGAATGTGTGCCTCGTCGCCATGTAAAAGGCTCCTCTGGAAGTCTCCACTGACACCATGTTGGGCAATGAAGGTACGTATTATTACCCAGAGGGCATGTAAGCCCCGGCTGGCTACTGAGTTTTCTCTGATGCTACTTTAGTACACATCGAGTTGGGAACTCTCTACAGCCTGGACACCCAGCTCATCCTTTACCAGTGTGGGGGTTGGGGTCACAGCATTTTCCCTAGTGTCTGGCAGGAGTAGGGCTGCTTGGTCCTGCTAGACTGTCCTTTTCCAAGTCCTGTGCCCAAAAGAGTAGGCTCTCATTGGAACTCTGCGTCTGTTCCCACTGACATTTCTTCACTGCCGGTTCTGGAACATGTGATACAAGGAGAAGCCCCAAGGAAACCGCCACATCTTTTTTTCCTCTGTTTTTGACAGTTTCAAACATATATATCATGCAGTATGGTTATGCACACCCCCACTGCCCTCTGAGACATCTTTGTTTCCCTCTGAATCTCTTATTTCCACCTAGTTCTCCGAGGACTATACCGTTCGGTAAAATGGTACCCTCTCCTCTGACCCTCAATGGTCATTATCTTCCGAGGAATGGATGGGCCCGATAAGCACCCCCTCTATTCATGACCACCACGTCTTCCAGTGAGTCCTGAGGACCCTCCCTTGTTTGTCTTTTTGCCACTTTCAGAATCTTTGGTTTGCTAAATATATTACCCAGGGACCTTTGCTTTACTTGAGGAGCAAGTAGAGAAGAGTATCTCTGCTCCTCCTTCTGGAGATGGAAGTCTCTTTTTAGACTTAGATTTGGTTTGGTTTATATTCTGCACAATTACGTGCACATTTTACCATCGGGCAGGAGAAGCCTTAACAAGTCTTTCTGACGGTAATTTCCATAAACTGGAATAGTCTGGTTGGAAATGTTGGAACCAACAGGCTCCGGAGCCTCTTCCGCATTCATTCTGTTCACATCGAAGAAGAAAACTGCATTCGTATTCCTCTCATGCTTTCTATTTTCCAAGCCTTTATCCTTGGCTCTGAGAATATAACGAACAATGTATTGTCTTTAGCCTCAAGAAGTTTTTATCTAGTCGGGAAGACAGAGGAGTAAAGTAGCATTTTTGTGTTTATTAGTAGGAACTCTGAGGAGGATACGTCCCCTGGAGCAGCTAGCTCATCTTCCCGCCTTTACTGTGACGATGAAATAGGCAATGCAGTCCCTTTAGTGGGTGCCAGGTGCCTGGGTGTGCCATCTATGCGCCAAGATAAAGGGAAAGAGAGAAAGTTTTCCAGATGGAGATCAGGGTAGCGAGGAAAATGTGGTGGCACCATAGCAATGGCTAAGTTGAGACCGATGGGGAGGAAGACGGAAGCAGTCCTCGAAACGGCATACAGCCTGGTGAAAAGGAAGGCCAGTGCGTGTACAGTGTGGGATGAAAGGAAGCACGGTGACTTTGGTATGCAACTAAAGCCATTCACAGTGGCCAAGGCACAGAGCTTGAAGGTGGCAAGCTGTCGGGGAAAAAAAGAGGCCATGAAGGTGGAGATGACACACGACAGAAGAAAAAGGAAGAAACAAAACAAGGTCAAAAAGCCATCCTGTCTTGAGGACTGGTGAGCTTAGTTTGTCCTGAGGATGTGAAAGTGCTTTACGTGGAACAGCGGCGCTTCTATTCCTGAGTGACGGCTTTGGCTGACGTCATAATTCAGGCACGGGTGAGGTAGCCCGAACCAGGATGATATGGAGTGGATGGGGAAAAGTGATTCATTGGATCCGGGGGAAGAAGAGAGGAGATGGATGAGTCCCAGGTTTCTGGCTTAAGCTGCTACGTGGATAATGCTATCTATAGAGAAAGAATTAGCACGCGACAGACTTAAAGTAGGCTGCTGAGTATATGGAAGTCAGGGAAGGGATGTGAGCAGAGGCGTAGGTTAGGTCGCCACCATCATATGAGAGCCAGTGAGGCAGGGGGAAGGATCCGAGCAAAGGAATACAGAATGAGAAGTCTCTCTGATGGAACCCTCACAGCACTGACACCTGCGGATTGGGCCAAGGGAAAGCAGTGGCTCTACAGAATTGTAAGATGACAAGAGCAGGCAGAGGACAGCAGATGGATGGCTACGGGGATGCCTCTACAGGGGACAGTTTCAGCTTGTAGAGTTGGCCAGTGGTGTCAGCTTTGGGGTGAAATAAGGAGAAGTAACCCCGTTATTTGTGAGCAAGAGGCAAGTATGTATAAGAAGAGTCACAGAGGCATAGTGATACCAGGCACTGGATTGCAATGGACTAAGGGGGGCTTAGGGGAGAACCTGAGAAGATGAGGATGTGGGGGTATCCCAGCATGCTTTGCTCTGTGGCACATAAGCATTACCTGCAGAGCCTTGCATACTACCGATGCCTGCCTTGCAAAATTCAGATTCCAGCATCTCCTTTGGCCCCTGTAGCAGCTACCACAAATTAAGTGGCTTAACATATTGTTGCATACTTGGGCCCCAAGCCCCACACAGGTGTCGGTATCCTAACTTCAGTCTGTCAGCAGGGCTTCCCAGAGACAAGGCAGAAGCTGTCTCCAACCCCATTTCAGATTCCATGGACCCGCCCCCCTCTTCCCTTGTCAAAGCCAGCAACAGAGCGTTTCTGCCAGCTCTACCACTGCCACACCTGCCCCTGGCTCTCTCCTCGGTCCCTTCACCACTTCTGCGGGTTTGTAGGATTACATTTAGGGCTTCCCCAGATGATCCAGGAAAATCTCCCCCCCTCAATAACCTGGCTTAGCTACCGAGATGATAACAGGTTCTGCGTGTCTTACCCTAGACTGGGTATGCTTTACAGAAAAACAAAAGTAAGTTCTCTTGGGCCTTTGGTTCTGAGGATCCAAGCCAAGACCTGCATCGGGTAACGGTGCTGTTTGTGGGCAGTCATGAAGCGGCTCAAGGTGTCAGGTAGTGAGAAAGAGCTAGTTCAAGAGCTTCCAGAGTGGAACCACCTGCCCTGGGGGCTTTATCTTATTGGAATCATTTCCCAAAGCCCTCTGCTCTGAACAACATACCTGGATTAGGTATTATTCCTTTTTATACTTCCCAGCAGGGCTCGGTCTCCAACATGATTTTAAAAGGGACGGACTATATCCAAGTCATAGCAAATAAGATGTCTTTGGAGGCCATCTTTCTGCCTCCGACACATGACACCCCTTTTTTAAACACCCTGATTGTGCTCAGCACAGGACTAAAGCAGCACCTGGAGGAGAGAGTAGAGAGTAATGGGCTTGATGATTTGGGGTTTGGTTTGACTATACAGCTGGGTGTTCAATCATTAAAATCAAGCAATCGTTGTAACCTCGAGCTGGGGTTTTCAGGGGTCAGATGGATCTTGATAGTAAAATTATATTGGAGGGAAAACAATTTATTTTTTTTTTCTTATTTACTACTTGCTAAAATCTGCCCAGAGCTCTTTTTTCTTTCTTCCTCTTACTGGAAACATGACACACTAGAGAAGTTTCCAAACCCACAGCTGTAATTAAAGGGCTGAGCACAAGATATGCAGGGGCACGCTCACGGTGAGCCCGAAGACACCCAAACCTAGATTTATGGAAAATGAGCTTTTCAGGGGCTGGAAGTGAAGAGGCTAATCTGAGATGAAACCCGATTTCTCCGGCGCAGCAGCCTGTGGTTACTCGAGGGGGATCTTTTTGCGAGGCGTGGGGCCTCAGAATTGAAAGTGTGCGCGGGTGACAAAGTGCCAAGATCGCTATATTGTGCAGGAAAGGCAAGCATGTGTTTTGGTTGGAACAGGGAAGAGTGTTCAGTTGATATAGAATTGATACAGAAATGTTTGCACAAATGATGGACAGAAAGAAAACTCTACTAGGAAGGGCTCTGAGTCTTCAGGAAGGCACCATCTCCACCAGCCGGGCAGCTGGGTCGTGAGCATGTCAGCCAGGCAGGCCGGAGCATGGGTACTGAGTCAGGCAGGCTGCACACTTGGACAGTTTTCCCTGAAGGAGAGGGGCCATGGCAGATAGGCAGGTGCCTCAGTGGCCACTACCACCAACTTTGAGGAAGCGACAGTGTTTCTCCAGCTTTTCTGGGATCCAGGACCCAGCTGCTTCGCCTTCACAAGGAGCCGGATTGGGAGGGCACGCCTGCAGACTGCAGGCATCTGGCCTTACCCTGACCAGCATCAGGAGAACGCAGAGTAATTAAACCCCATTGCCCTAAGTGAGGTCTTCCTCGTGATGCCTCATGTTTTCCGTTGTCCTGGTCACAGTCCACATTTCAGACTATCGGAAGACTGTCTCGACCCTGACCCTCTCTCTCTCTGTGCTAGCTGGTCTTACGTCAACTTGACACACAAACTAGAGTCATCTGAAATGAGCGATCCTCAACTGAGAAAATGCCTCCTTACGATCCGGCTGTAAGGCATTTTCTTAATTGATAATTGGCGGGGGGGGGGGGCAGCCCATTGTGGGTGGTGCCATCCCTTGGGAAGCCTGCTGAGCAAGCCACAGGGAAGCAAGCCAGTGAGCAGCACCAGTCTGTGGCCTTTGCATCAGCTCCTGCCTCCAGGTTCCTGTCTGTTTGAGTTCCTGCCCTGGCTTCCTTCAGTGATGGACACAACGTGGAAGTGTCAGCCAAGTAAACCCTTTCCTCCCCAGCTTGCTTTCTGGTCATGGTGTTTTATCACAGCAATAGAAACCCTAAGACTCCATCCATCCATCCATCCATCCATCCACCCACCTACCTACCTGTCTATATTCTGTTTAGATAATTACCTCGTTGTCACTTACAAATGTCCTCACTGCAACTGTCCCTGGTTGAACTGGGCCATAAAACAGCAACCCCTAGAGGCTCCACTTGCCCCTGCTTGAAAGGAATGTGGTAGCCAGCCAACGGTGACTCTAATCCCCTATGGCAGTCACTTAATAACGGCTTGGCATCGACCCAAAGGGATGTTTGGTTTGTGTGGTTGCACAAGCGCTTTGTGGGCTGCTGGACGGGGGGAAACACCGGAGAACTGACCAATGCACACCAAGGCATTCTGAGGATCCCATCCTGCCAGCCCCTGCCTCTCCCTGCTTGTTTTCTCGGTGGTAAGACTCAAATCTGACCCGCCTGTGATGGGTCTGGGTCTGCAGATCCTGTCTGGCCTGATCACTTCTGCTCCCAAGGCAGTGTTCCAAACCACTTCCCACCAGTCAGCAGCGCGCTGCTTCCGGCTGCTTCTGCGGCAGCACCTCTTCCCCTTCAGCAGAACTGCGTCAGGCAAGACAGGCTAGCAGCACCCAATGTGCTCAGTCCAGTGCCGTTTCTCTGTTGCTGCCCACAGCGGGGTCTCTGCTATACTTGGGACTTAGGCGGTGCCTTCTCCAGGAGCACCGATTGTCCCTGGGACTGAGAGAACGGTTGTAGTACAGTTACAGTTGTCCTAACAGAGTGACCCGGAGCACAAAAGGTCTTAGAGCCAAAGGGAATTGGAACCATGCCGACGGTGGGGTCAGCAATCAACTGGGGGCCAGTCTAGAATAGAAAATGGCAACCGTTTATTAAAGCGGAGGTGGAGATGAGGTCCCCTGGGTGGGTGAACGGTAGGTCATCGTGGAACCTGGGGTTTGAGAACCGTCTGCTTTGCCTACAACGCAAGTCAAAGCGAAGTCCCAGCTTTCTTCCTGGTGGTGTGTGCATAGTAGATTTCTCCCATGCCTTAGTTTCTGCCTGTTTCTTGTTTAAACAGTCTGCTGGGTTCTGGGAACCAAAACCAGGGCTTCAAGCAAGTAACTGACTCTTGAGCTACAAGCCCAGCTCTTGCACGCAGGGAATGTGTCGTGGTTTTTGTTTGTTTTTAACCCAGTCCAACAATCTACTTTTTAATATGGGAGTTCAATATTTTTATGCTTTTCTGGGTACCATGAAGTTGAAGTCATTTTTGACACTGTGATTCATGTTCCTGCTGTTTTGTCTTTGTGTCTCGTCTCTTTTACTGCCTTTTTACGCATGGATAAAGTTTTTCTATATTCGCCCTCTCTACCTACCTCTGCTGGCTTATGAGCCGTAAATTGTGTCTTCTTTTGGTGGCTATCTTTACTTTTTAACATTAGCCATTCAAACATAAGTTTTCTCATGAAGTCTCTGTTTGCTCGTTACTGCCAGATTCCTCTAGCCCGTGAATAGGATTCCACACTTACAGTGAGTGTTGGTTAATCCCTGCCCTCGACGGTTATTTCTCTCTCTTTAACATGGAAGTTTTCAACACACAAAAACAAATTCATTTCTCTTTAAACAAATCGTTAAACATAGCTCATTTATCTGGATGCTTCCAGTTGTTTGCTTGGCCCTGCTTTACCCTCCTGGCTTAGTTTCATTCTTATAGGAAGTTTTTTGTTTTTTTTTTAAATGATTAATTTCTGAGGGTGGCAAAGTGTTTTAGACCCTGTGTGTCTAGAAATTTTACCGTTTCTCTCTTGGTCGTGAATGGTTCTGCGGTGAGGTGGGCAGTCACCTCCCCTGGTGCTTTGGGAAAAAAATGAATCTACTCTCCGTAAATACTGTGGCTGAGGGAAAGTCTGATGTCACTACTACCGGTTTCTCTCATAGACAAAACGTCGTTTCACGCTGGCGGCTTTTAGGGGCTCCCCCCCCCATATATTTGGCATCTTTCAGTTTCACCGCCTTGTCTCAAGTGGGTTTGCTTTCATTTCTGCTGCTGGCTCTCGGGGTGCACTGTCAATAAGTCTCTTCTCTTCGGGGGCATTCCCAAGTACCGTTTCCTGTTACCCCCGCTTCTCTTCTAGCAGCTGTATCCAGATGTGCCTCCCAAATGTGCCTTCGGGTTTTTTAAATGCTTTACGCATTCTCGGTGTTATTTTCTGGTGAATTCCTCAAAAGTTATGTTTAATTCCGTTCACCCCCTGCTCCCCGCTTCATTACGACAGTCTCAAGCTTACCCCATCCAGTCAGGTTCATTTCCAACGGCGTAACTTAATCATTGCTTTATATGTGCCTCTTACTGCTTTCCTACTCATTTACTGCTATTTTCCAATTACACATTATGGATTTTTTTTTTTACTTCACTCCTTTAATATCCTCAGCATTATTATAAAACCTTCAGAGGGTTTAATTAATTTTATTTGAAGTGAGTTCTTCTGATTATTCACGATTATTGTTCACTACTATTTCAGCGTTTTATTTTATCTGTGGGTTTTTGAATTTTATTTGCTTTTGCCTACTTTTTATTTCGTTTTCTCTTTCTGCTTTCTCTTTCTGTCTAAACCATTGATCTCAAGTCCAACACAAGTCTTCATATGTGATTTTATTCCTCGGTCTCAGGGTGACACAGCCAATCCAGAGATCATATCAGCAGTCTGACATGACCTTGTTCCCAGGCCTGGACCTTCCAGGAAAGCAGTCATCCTTCAAGAGAATTAGAGGAGTGGAGAGGTGGCTCAGTTGTTAAGAGTACTTGTCGCTCTTGCAGAGGACCTGAGCTCACTTCCCAGCACACACATGGCTGCTCACAACTGTATGTAACCCCAGCTTCGGGGAATTCAGAGCCACTTCTGGCCTCCACAGGCATCAGGCACGCATATAATCATACTGTCGAGACACTCATACATATAAAAAAATATTTTTTAGAAGGAGCTATTTAAAGGGTAGAAGATGTCAGCTTCCGTTCCTGATTTCAGAGTGAGGAAGTGTTCACAATCATGGAATCCATTGGCCACATTGTGTTCTTTAATTTCCCAGAGCAAACTGGACTGACAGAGTGGCTTGCTGCAGATTTGGGTGACAGTGTCAGATGAGAGAGCACATGAGCTGCGCGCTGTAGTTCAGGTTAGAGTACAAGCTTGCAACAGCAGCTCATGCTCGGCGTTCCTGTTTCTCTGGCTGGATATCGATGTGGGAAACAAAGTCAGAAATCGGCCCCATTCACTGTTAGAGCAGAGATTTGCTTCCTGTCATTGCTGTGTTGAGCTGCCACCCCCCCAAAAAAAGATGGCTGCCACGTACAGTAGAAGAATAAATTGCTGGCCATATCTTTGCACCATTGCATCAACGGGACTGATATCATCCCAGAGGGGAAGCTGTGGTGTGAGCCCAAAACGGTGGCGGAAAGCCCTCGCTGGAAATAATCTGGGATGCTGATTCGTGTCACCAAATGAAGGTGAGCAGACCGTGTGACAACCCAGTGAGGTCTTGGCTGTTACCGACACAGAGCCTCCAGGAACAGTGATTTCAGTTACTGCATTGGGTCAAGACCTGACCAGGTAGAATGCTAGCTAAGGGGGCGGGTGAGGGAGGGAGGAAGCAATAAATATCAGTTATGTGTTCAGATCTGTTGCAGATACAGGGAAGGCAGCTGCGAATGGGTTTTTTTTTTTAAATTAGGCTTCAATTTTTCAACTCTTTCCATCACTACCATTCTTATGATCACTGTGATGATGTTTTTTGACTTCACCGTTGAGTCGATGGGCTGTCATATTCTAAGAAGCCACATCCAGACCTTTGGGAAGGATGGTATAAGCTGGAAAACAAGCTCTTGAAATAGATACAGCATCTGATGGGCTCTTGGGGCTCCCATCGTCAGGAGAGGGTACCGACGCTGTGGGTGGTGTGAGGAGAGAGGAGGTATTTTAGGTCGAAAATAGCTGCCGCTTCAGTCTCTGTGAGCCCAGATTATTCCTGGTCAGTTGACTGTGTTGGTCAGTAGACAGTATAGGACTTGTTCTTCTGGTGTCCTCAGCCCCCTCTGGTCCCTGCAATCCCTCCTCCCACTCTTCATCAGGGACCCCCAAGCTTTGCCTGATGTTTGGCCCTGAGCCTCTGCATCTGCTCCTCTCCGCTGCCTGAGGAAACCTTTCTGATGACGATTGGGCTAGACACCAATCTATGAGCAGAGCAGAATATCCTTAGGAATCATCTCGGGGCTATCCAGTCTCCGGTTCCTGGCCAGCCCCACAGTGTCAGGCATGGGCTCCCTCCCTTGGCGTGGGGTTCTGCCCCTCCATTGTACAGTAGATCCTGCAGGCAGGTTAGGTTATAGGTGGAAGGTTTTGTGCCTGGGTTGGTGTCCCGTCCCACCACTGAAAGCTTTGCCTGGTTCCAGGAGATGGCTGTTCAGGCTCCCTGTTCCCCATTACGAGGGATCCTCACTAGGGTCACCCTCATAGATTCCAGGAGTTTCCACTGCACCAGGTTTCCAGATCACCCTAAATGTCCTCCAAATGTAGTCATCTCTCCCTATACTCTGTCCCTCCACCCCTCTTCCCCAACCTCATCTTTCCTGTTCTCATGCCACCCTTCCCGGCCCACCTGTAATGTCCATTCTGTTTCCCCTTCCCTGAGAGATCCCTGTGTCTCCTTCGGGTCCCTCCTTGCTGCATAGTCTCTCTGGATCTGTGGTTTGTAGAACTCATTCTTAAAAAAAAAAAAAAAAAAACTATAGATACATAATTTACATACCATGCCCATTTAAAATTTAGAACAAAGTGATTAATTATTTAGCTCAACTCACTGGTGCTCAGTGCATGTTCATAAATTTCGCAGCCCTCTTCCCTGACTCCAGAATGTTTCATCATCACCGGATGAAGCCTCACGCTTGGTAATGCCCACGCTCATTCCCTTCCGGGTGTCACTCTCAGATTTACTTCCGTCTCTAAGGGTTTGCCTCTTCTGGACACCGCATGCAAATGGACTCAGAGTGGGCAGCCTTTTGTGTTGAGCTCCTATCAGTGAGTATGATACTTTTTTAAGATTCGTTCATTTCACGTTCGGTGTGTGAGTGTTTGGCCCACATGCGTGTATAGCTGTGTAGCTCATACACGCCTGGTGCCTGCAGAAATCAGGAGACGACATTGGGCCCCCTAGAAGTGGAGCTGCAAAGGGCTGTGAGCCACCATGGGGGTGCTGGGAACTGAAGTCGGGTCCTCCACAAGGCAAGGAGTGCTCTTAATCTCGGATCCGTCTCTAGCCTTGAGCACATTATTAAGCTTCATTCGCGTTGTAACGTGCACCAGTGCTTCATTCCTTCCTTTCGTGGCTGGAAAATATTTCACTGTGTGGACGGACGTGCTCTAGTTTGCTCATCCATTACCAGCAGATGGACATTTGGGTGGTTCCTACTTTGTAACCATTGTGAATAAGTTTCATGTTTACTAGTATACACATTCTTTTGTGCGGACATGTTTCTGACACTTGGGATACATTCTTCTGGGTCATATGACAACTCATCTGACTTTTTAAATTCAATATGGAAGGCGTCTTTTCCAAAGTTGTTGCGCCATCTTATGTGTTGGATTCATTCTTTTAAATAGCTACACAAAACTTCACAATACGGCAATAAGGATTTTTTAATAACTAATTTGACCCTTCTGTTATTTAAATACTTTTAAGTTCTTCTCTGCTGTTTTTCATTATCGTAATTAATCATGTCCCTCCGTGGACATATACTTCACGGCCCTTACGGATACAAGGGCTCTTGGATATTAAACTGCTACATCAAAGGATAAATTTTTGCTTTGAAATGTACTGAAATATCCCCCGAAGCTTGTTGATTAATCTATACCCCTACAAGGGCGTAGGAAACGGAAGCTTTCCCACACCCTGCTAATTCCAGAAACGCTCTTGGCCTTGGTAACCTGGCAAGGAATGGTTGGGCCTTCTTTTCAGATGCACCGTCCTGATCATGCGCAGGAAGCACCATCTCTGTAAGTTGTCAGGCGTTCGTTACCCAGTTTACTACCAGAAGCAGCCACATCGGATAGTTTCTACAATTCTTCAGAGCTTTGATTTGTGTAATTTCTGCTCTCACAAGACGCGCTAGTTATAGCAGTGCTGCCTAGACTGGCTCTTCACGTTTCATGTGTGTCACGGGCCGGGGCAACCCCTGGATGACACAAAGAGCCACATCTCTTTAGAGTTAGCCTGGGGCGGGGCGGGGGGGGGGGGTGTGAATGCCAACACCACTGGGAGAGGCTGAAGCTAGCAAAGCCAAGGGGAAGTGGGAAAATGATTTCTGAGAGGACGAAGATCAAAAAAACAAGGAGGAAGAAAAGAAGGAAGAGGAAGAGAGACGATCTCCTGGAACACTGACCTGCTCCCAGGACCACAGAACAGCTCCAGCTCGGTGCCTGGGGCGCTTGCTGTCAAGCCCGGCCACCCGTGTTCACATAGGAGGAGGAGAGAACAGATTCCAGTAGGTTCTCCTCTGACTTCCACATGCCCGCTGTGGCACCCCTCACATGTGTGTGTCTGTGTGCAAACAAAAATGTGGAAAATGATAATTCAGAGCTCCCCATAGTCACCTAGAGCCCTGGCTTTGTTTTGGGTTTTTTTTTTTTTTACCTAGATTGACTGTTTCCTAGAAAGGACACAGACACACACACACACACACACACACACACACACACACACACACACGCAGAGTTGCATGTGTACCCACGCAGTCTGAGGTCTATTTGTGTCAGCAGGTGCCACAACTTTGACAGCCTGTGTGCAAACATTCCCACAACACGACCATTTAAATAATCCAGGTAACAGCATAACTCATGACCTTTCCAGTTTGCAACTTCATTAGAGCTGAGTTTCTTCAAACAGAGAAGCTCAATGAATTACCCTCATGTCATAGACAGCTCAATTCTGCTATCCAGCAGTTCTTGGCTTGCGCTTTGGAAAGCTCTGAAGCATGAGAAATAAATATTTTAACATCAAAAAGTTACAACAACTGTTGCTCCTGCGGTACTGGAAATTACCAGGAAGTATGAAAGGTTCAAAGAAATACTGTAAGGCTCAAACGAGCCTTGTTCAAGAGCTTACGATTTAAACGAGAAGACACATTGCAGATACAAAGGCCTCTGCCTCGTGGCCGGATGTCTGGGTAGTCCTGGGAGCAGGTGCAGTAGAAAGGGCGACGGTTAGGGGTGTGCTTCTGTTGGAAGAGGGCATTCCTTGCACGCACAAAGCCCTAGGGCCAACCCCTGACTACCTTAAAGAGGGTGAGACCATGCAGCAAAGCTCCAAAGAACACATGAAACTTGAACTGACCTTCGAAGTTTGGTAGAGCTAAGGGACAGAAGGCCAGCAGACATTGAGCTGGCCAGGCAAGTGCTTGTATAGTCTAAACACATGCATGAAGTGAGCGCTAGAAATGAAACAAGCTACGATACTTTGATTTATTTTTACTCACGTGTAAACATTTGTATGAGTTATGTCACCTGTGTACAGTGACTTAATCGTCAGGAACACAAGACCTCCAGAGTCCCTGGGATAAGGAAGAGCTAGGAGCCCTGTGGGGTTCTTGAGGAACCAAGCCTACAGGTTGTCTGTGTCACATGTGGTGGCGTCTCGTGGGTGGTGTATGGTTGAAACTCAACTGTAAGGGGGGGATGAGAAATACAGGGTGCCGTCTGTGTCTGATGGGCACTTGGGGCTCCGTCACAGGAAGTAGGAACTGGTGATTGACTTGGAAACCTTCTGGGAAACTCCCCTAAAAGCTGCCCCCTGAATAGTTCTGGTAAGTGGGAATCAGGCACTCAGAGCCATTAGCTCAGCTGGGCAGAGACCATTCATCAAACTGCCCCCCAAGGAGGCCAGGCATCCACTGCCCACCGTCTTTATGAAAGGCAGAGCCTAGTATCCCTCCCTCATTGCTCTTATGTCCTGCTCTCAGCCTCCGGATTGGAGCTTGAAAATGGAGGCGGTAATTAGCTCCCTGTTACCTAGGCGATAAATTACCACTACACACATTTACTTCCATGGCTGAGGATTCCAAAGTGTGACTTCCCAGGCGGAAGACCAACTTGTACGCAGGGCTGCTTTCTGTTCTGGAGGGCCTCGGGCAGTCTGCTTACTTGCCCTTCCCTAGATCCGGGGGCTTCCTGCATCCCTTGGCTTAGGGTCTCCCCGCATCTCCGGAGCTACGGTGTTACACTGCATCTGTCTCCCGGTAGGTCACCGTCGTGTCTCTTTCACCCACTTTTGAGGACCTTGGGGATACATGGGCCCTTCTGCGTAATCCAGGATACTGTCTTCTGGTGATTCGCTACTTAATGGCAGCAGTAGATTTGGTTCTCTTCTGCTGCGCAACTTAGCATGTTCATAGGCCCTCAGAGTCAGGACATACACAGCTTCGAAAGGCCAGTTCTCCGATTTCAGATTCCTGCAGGACAGATTTAGTCCACAAGTAGGCTCTGTTTGATCAGTCCAGAGTTGTTGTTGCTTTCAATAATAACATTTTGGGATATGTTTTAATTAAATGCTTTAAATTAGGAGAATATATATATTTGTTGTTGTTGTTGTTTTGAGACAGGGTTTCTCTGCTGTAGCCCTGGCTGTCCTGGAACTCACTCTGTAGACCAGGCTGGCCTCGAACTCACAGAGATCTGCCTGCCTCTGCCTCTGCCTCCCAGGAATTATGTATATTTATTCTACATACTATATATTATTTTATATTACTATATCACTAATCTTATTAATATATTGCTATATATTAATCTACATAAATTAGAATATGTAAATTCTAACATAAATATGTATATTAAATACCCATGTCAAGCTTCTTTTGGAAGCTCATATCTGGGAACAGGATTTGGAGGTCCCTCATTCAACCTTGTCAGGTGGTGAGCAGTAGCACCTCGGGATATGGGGCCCTGGGCCTTCAAGCGGTCATGGGCACTGACTCCTCCTGATGCCCGCATGCACTCCAGGACCAGTCTGGCTCCTTTAAATGTGCAAACTGTATACTAGTGTTGCACCCACATCCAAATCCCAAACTATCATTTTCCCGTCGCTGGTTGTGAGCCACATCCCCTCCCGGTTGGCAGCATGTCTGTCCCCTCACTGAGAATTGTACCCCTCCTCTGAGATGTCACGGAGCTTCCCTCCTGAGCCCAGGAAGTAGGAGGTGTGCCCTGGGTGCCTCTAGGTAATGCAGGCATGCACAAGACCCTTGGGGCTCTGTCATACATGCGGGACCTGCAGGAAGCCTGCAGGAAGAGTTTTAAATCACTGCCCCCCAGTAATACCTGCCCCTTCTTCAACTCCACTCCAAGCCCTGCCTTCAGCCCCTGGAACGAGATCTCTCTTAGTGAATTTCTTTACTCTGATGACAGGCCTGATGCTGGCTCCTCTCCAGGCTGGCTCCCGTGTCCTCGTGGGCTTGCGTGAAGGGCAGATCATTTTGCTGCGCGCCCCACAGCTCCGATGCCCCATTAATAACCGCGAGGCCTGTGCTCAGTCTTCATCAGCGTGTGATGGGCTGCCTGCCCGGCAGAGATCTTCATTACCAGGCAGGCTCACGGCCTCCTGATCCAGCACTCGAAAGTCACATTAGCCAGGCTCCTGTCACAGCCCTTACAAACCGACAGCCATAACAAGGATCTTCAAATCTGAATGGTGCTCAAGCTCACCCAAAGGTCCCAGGGTGAGAAGCCAGGAGTAGAGTCTTCCTGGCTCCTGGTCCAGAATCCTTCGTGATTCTGTGGCAGACCTATATCCGGTGAATCCTTTCCCTTAAATCAACTGCATAGAGATTCACTTTTCCTTAGCCCCAGCCTTGACAAGGTGGCCATAAAATAGGAACAAGAATAGTGTCTAAAACAATGGCACATGATTTTAATCCCCATACTCTAGAGGCAGAAGCAGGTGGATCTCTGTGAGTTCGAGGCCAGCCTGGTCTTCAGAGTGGAGTTCCAGGACAGCTAAGGTCACAATAGAGAAATTTAGAATCACATCTAAACTAAGCTGTTCTAATTGGTTTCCTGCCATCCCTGAGGCTGCCTGGGTGCCTAGCTGCACCTGCATCCCTGTACCAGCATCACCATCCCTGAGGCTGCCTGGGTGCCTAGCTGCACCTGCATCCCTGTACCAGCATCACCATCCCTGAGGCTGCCTGGGTGCCTAGCTGCACCTGCATCCCTGTACCAGCATCACCATCCCTGAGGCTGCCTGGGTGCCTAGCTGCACCTGCATCCCTGTACCAGCATCACCATCCCTGAGGCTGCCTGGGTGCCTAGCTCACCTGCATCCCTGTACCAGCATCATCATCCCTGAGGCTGCGTGGGTGCCTAGCTGCACCTGCATCCCTGTACCAGCATCATCATCCCTGAAGCTGCCTGGGTGCCTAGCTGCACCTGCATCCCTGTACCAGCACCAGTGAGTTCTTTCCCTCCTCTAGCCAGAGTCTCTCTGAACTGTTTGCTCCCACCTCACCCATGATTGACAGTTGTGAAACAGAAGGTCTAGACCTCCCAGCAAACGGTTCTTGAAATAGCCCTTACCTTCCACCGTGGTACATATTGGGTAGCTAGAGGAAATCAGCTTCAAGCTGAAGGCTTCGGACTCAGAGGTGGGAACAGATCTCGTTTGAGAGATGGACCATGAAGGAAAGAAGATGGAGAATAAAGCAAGTGTCCCGCCAATGCTCACACAAGTGGCCAAGCCTAAGACCCAGGACCAAGGCAACTGCAGAACCAAGAGAAGTGGTTTTAGGTTCAGGCCTGTAGAACCAGATGAGACGTTCCAGGAAGGAGCTTTACAGCTCTGGCACTCGGGCCCCAAACTCGGGAGCAGAGAGAAGCACTAACACCCAGACTCAAGGACTCTGGGGGGTCAACACAGGCCAGCCTCCTTAACATTTCCCCCAAAGAACTGAACACCGCTGTCCTGCCTTTGGTTTCTCGCTCTCAAAACAAATAACGGGAGGAAGAGGGTTCTAGAACGGGTGACAATGAGCCTGCATCGCTCCATCTCAGGTAACACCCCCCCAGGAGCCTGTTCCCAAGAATGCAGTGGTTTGGGACCGGTGATTGGTAGTACTGGGGGGAGGGGGTAGCAGAATCATCAGACCTCTGGGGAACTGGGTGAGGGAATTGTAGGCATGATGCTGAAGATTCTGGAAATGATTATTGACCCAGGCACTGGACATCATGGGGCTCACACCTGCTCACTGGGAGAGATTATCAGCACTCCAGGTGCTGGTTTCAAAAGGCCCCATTTAATGGCTGTGAATGAGAGTGCTCTCTGAACAGCCCATCTGTCACCCACCTTTTTCAAATATTTGACTGTGTTTACATGCTACTCGCAACGGGGACGGAGACAAAGAGCCATTCACTCACCATGAATCCGTCCCGCAGAATGATGAATGGATCCTAAATGCCAGTCACATAAAGATGGCTGGCACCGAGGCGATACAGAGCGCAGATGCCGGCTCCGAGACATGGCTTAGACCCGCAGAGGAACCACAGCTCTGCCTCTGTTCTCCAAACATGGGTAAGGAGACAGCATTCCTCAGCAGGGCGGTCCCCAGCTCAGGGAGATCATAAAGAGCAGGGCTCTCTGCTCCGCCCTGTGCAGTCTCCAGCTGTGACCTCTCAGGTCCCCCCTCCCCGCCTCCGCTACTTTGGTCTCCTGAATATTCTCGATACACCTTCCGCTGGCCCCAGACCCCTTCCTGCCTCACGTGGAGAAAATGCAGGAACGGTGTATGGCAGTCAATGCACAGCAGTCCGACTCCTGATTTATGCTCCGTGTCAGTCCTGTATAATCATGAAAATGCTGGGCTCGGTGCAGAGATCGACGCCACTGTATGGAATCTATCCGCCTTTTCCGTTTGCGTTCGTGGCATGTTGCACAAACTGGGGGTTTCTCAAGCACATACTCGCCAGTAATACGACAAAAAAAAATTTTTTGTCGTTGATACTCCTTTAAGTTTTTTCATCTCATAGGCTGCTATTAAGCAGTAGCATCTACCTGGCGGCGGTGGTGGTGGCGCACGCCTTTAATCCCAGCACTCAGGAGGCAGAGGCAGGCGGATCTCTGTGAGTTCGAGGCCAGCCTGGTCTATAGCATGAGTTCCAGGACAGCCAGAGTTACAACAGAGAAACCCTGTCTCGAAAACAAAACCAAACAAACAAACACAATAGCATCAAATTTATACACATAATCTCTTTAATTTTCTCACTTGATGTATGCTAATGTAAGGAAGGTCACAGCAAAACATTTTACACACTAAGAGATAAACTAAAAACACTAAGTATACTAGAATAGTTTTGTGGCCGAGCTGCTGACATGGGTCTCCAGATCTCCTTCGGCCTTGCTAGTGGCTGTAGGGCGCTTCTCTCAGAGTCACACTTTCATTTACTCCGTGAGTTCTGTATTTGTGAGCACTTAGATGGAGTCTAGACGTGTTATTTTGCACAGTGCTACAGTGAACACACGGGTAAGGGCCATTATAAGGATGACTTCCCAGAACTGGGGTTGACACGTCAAAAGGGCGGGCACACGTAACATTGGTACGTTGGGTAGAAATCATAGAGTCTTCACTTATAACCCGCAGAATCAAACTCTGACTTGCCCAGCAAGCGTCCTTGTTGCCCCGGGGGCTGTGTGTGCAAACTTCACAGCTTTTCTCTTGCCCTGAACATTTCAGCCGACAAGACGCCCATGTCTTAGATGGGCTCTATTATGAGAAGGTGAATGGAACTTTCTGCAATCGTTGGTCAGGAATTAGTAAAGCTAGTATGTCCACAGAGCTAGAGCAACCTCTGCCCAGCTTCCCAGATATTTTCTCCCCATCTCAGTCTGGGAAGGCACTCAGAAACTTTTAGTGGGTGGGTACCGGGCAAGTGCGCTGTGAGGACTTGCTCGGGGACCTAACCAGAGGCTCACCCTTCTCTTATGGCTCCCCATTATTAGGGCTCCCCATTCTCTTCTCCCTTTGTTGTCCCCTAGTAAATCCATGCCTGGTAAATATCTGAGACGCCTCTTTCCTGCTACATATGAACTGAATCTACAGGCTTTTGATTTTCATTTCAAAAATCAATTAGATGTTGACAGTCTCACTAAGCAAGAATAATAGGCTTATGGCTGAGTCCTGATAGGTTCTGGAGTTGGATCAAGACCACTTAGTGTTGAAACACTGCCCGACCTACCAGGAAGTGATCTGGAATTTGTGCAGATGCTAAAATTGAGGTCTAGTTTCCATTCCTACCCAGAATGGGCTCAGAAAGCATGTGGACTGGCCATGGCAAATAGCTGTTATGTACAGCAGACTGGGCTCCCACACCTAAAATGTGACACAAGCAGAGTTAATAATCGTGTGACCATCAACCCCCCTGTACACTCACGGCCCTTGGTTTCCTCGTCTTTAAGCGGGTCAGCACAGGTGCCACACTCAGAACAAGTGGAGGCCCTACTTTTCTTTCCTCTTTCCTTCTCTTTGCATTCTTTCCTATGGAGTTTCTGTGATCCTCCTGCTCCCCACCATCAAGTGGCCAGCGTAGGAAAACAGAGTTAACCAGTCCAGTGGGCCTGGGTTCCAGTCAGTGCTGACAGCGGTTCTCGACCGCTTCCAGGTTAACACTCAGCTCGGCTGCATTTCACCCCTCCAGTTTCTCCTTCTTACAGTGACAGCTCCTCTGGGGAGAGTTCCCTGGGGAGCTCAGAGCCACGGGTCATGTTTCTGCCTGGGGACTTTCTGTTTTGTCTCCCCTAGCTGCAGGGCGGGCTGCTGCTCTCTAACCCTGAGGGTCCGTCTCTTGACTAAAGCAGGCTTGGGCCTTTGCTGACCTGTGAGTCCTCCCAGTTAGACCCTACGTGGAGCAGCCAGCCCCAGGATCCTCAGCTACCATTTCACCCCATCCCTACCGCCTGAACTCCTCGGTTCATTCCCATCTGTCCCAGTTTCTCCAGCCTGGCTCTGTGTGGAGTCTCAACATGAGCTTTATTCTCCCACTTTAAAAACTTGGAGGGAACTAATCCAGGGTTTGTGTGGCAGAGCCATGGGGTATCACAGACCCTGGATCCCTGCATGCTTGTGCTCTGCTGGGCCTGTGTCTGTCCTCAGCGTCAATTGGCATTACAAGATGGCTGCCGGGGCTCCAGCCACTGTGCCCATATAGACATGCCGAGACACAATAGGGTATCACAGAAGGATGTCGAGTGTCTTTCAACTAGGATGGTCACCTGGAAGAGGCCTGCCCAGAAGTCCAACCTAAATTTTTCCTTATATTCCATTGCTCTTACATTTCTATGGCCTTTTTAGCTACAAATGTAGAAAGAAAGAAAAAAAAAACCTTTCATCTACAACAGCAGCTGCCCCAAAATTGGGGTTCCGCTGCTTCGAAGACAAAGTACCACCCCGGTTTATGAGATTTATGACGTTCAGGCCCAGGCTTTGCATTATCCTCACGGCTTGACTGCCCGGGTTGGGATTCACTCACCCACATCTTCTGACCTCATCGGTACCTCCCTCACAGCTCTACCCCGCTACACACACACACACACACACACACACATACACACACACACACAGCCCCTGTTCTCCAGCTGACGAAACACACTCGGCCCACCTCCTACCTGTTTCTACTTATCCGCTCCCCTGCTCCACTGCTTTCCTTCTCCCCGTGGCTCCTCCCCACCGCCCCCAGGAGAGGAGTTAGAATTTTGACTTCCTTTTTCTTTCTATCCTTGGCCCTCCTCTGTCCCATCTATGACCCATCTATGTCCCCTGACCCCTTCTGCAGGGATTGGGGGGGAGAAAACTTTAAATGTATTTAATAACATTTTGAAAATACTATGCCTGTCACAACAGCATTCCCTTTGTTTATAAAGCGCATTGGAGGTACAGGCCTTTTAGGCTGACAGTGGAGTTGAGGAGGTCAGAGTGATGTTTTTTGACTCGGTGTGCACCGTAACGTGCAGGCTTAATAGATGTCAGCCATTACTGTTATTTCAAAGATAAGACAGTCTGCCTGGGTCTTCCTTTCCTCTTTATTGCTCCCAAGCAAGCACACTGGCAAGCAGCATAGACTCCGCCTCACAGACATTCTACTATGTTGGAGTTTCTGTTTTGCTTGGGTTTATGGCCTATTTTCTAGAAACAGGAAAAATTCTTGTCCCCAAGGAAAGGAGGAACTACTTGGAAACCTAACTTCTAATTAACTCTGTTCCTGGGTGCCATGCAACTGTGGGTGAGGCAGAGGTCTTTAGGGAAGGGAGCTAATTGGAAGAGGAAAGATTGATGGGGGTCAGTGTAGACAGCGATGTGGAATTATGGCTGGAGGCTGGGTCAGCTGACGTCAGGCATTTCCAAAAGGGACCTCATCGCGGGAGCGTAAATTACTTCTTACCCCTGGCGACCCCCCATGCTTCATGTTGCTTGTGTAACACAAACTCAAGAGAGCGTGTGAGTTAAATAAGGCAGGATGAGAATTGATCTATTGGCAGTCAGTCGGGGGCTGACGCCAGGAGAGTGCCCAGGAGTCACCAGAGAGGCTCTGAACTGGAATTGAGCTTCTGGAGATTTGAAAAACGTTAGAGAGAAAGCAGGGTCATACATTCAGTTTTCCCAGGTGCGCGTTGTCCTGAATCCACCAAATTTGTAGACTTTCCTGGGAGTGAGCAAGAGAGCCCTAGAGATCTGAGACATATCAGTGATTTCAACTGAGAGGGAAAATATAAATGAGAAAATTGGCAAGTTGGAGGTCCTCCAAGTACAACCCACAGAAACATAACAACAGTATAAATGGGCACCGTAAGCAGCCACAGACTCCATCAGAACCAGCGCCCATCCTCGGCCAGGAACTTTTGAGATCTAGCAAGCTGAGGGAAGCTCTAGCTTGGGGCAGAGGTAGAGGCAGGGGCCTGAGGGGGAGGGGGCTGAGGAAGGTCTGAGAGGCCAGGAGACCTTCAGGGTTGGGTATCGGCAGCGGTCTGGGGAATGGGATTCTCCAGAGAGCCTGGAGGAGAATCATTCACCATTTCTTCCGGTCTCTCACTCAGTGAGTAGCCAACCAAATGTGGACAGATTTGTGCTGCCTGCCTGTCTCCTCCATGGGAGGAGCTCCTAGAGGAACACCTGGATGTGTGGCTAGTGGGGTAAATCGGAAGAGTCTGTCCATGTGGGTGGGAGGAGATCCCACACTAGGGTTGGCTCCTGAAGAGTGGGGAAAGGACAGAGGAAAGCCCGGTTGCCTAGGTGACGCTGGTGTAAACAAGTATCTGCACGCACAGTCTTTCAATGCATGCTACGAACAGATGAAGCAAGGACTGTTGCTGTACCCGTGCTACATAGGAGGAAGTGTGGCACAAAATGGCTGTAATTCACCTAGAGTTGCAAATTTTTGAGTGAGTGTTTGCCTGCATGTATGGCTTTGCACCGTGAACATGCCTGGTGCCCACAGAGGCCAGAAGAGGATGATGTCAGAGACCCTGGGACTGGAGTTTCAGGCATTTCGTGAACTACCGAGTAAGTGCTGGGAATTGAACCTTGGCCTAAAACCTCTCAACTCCTCAAAAATCCATTAATGAGGGGCACGGGGAGACGGCTCAGGAGCTAGTTTTTCTTCTGGTTGCGGATTCCAAGTTAAAAGTTCTTTACTTTAGATACATGTTCTTCAGCGTAGCCCACACTGATCTCAAACTCACGGCTGTCCTCCTGCCTCAAGCTCCCAGAGGGCTGAGATGACAGGCACCAGGTGCCATGCCTGGCTGATTCTGTTTTCGGTGGAAAACGCTATGTTCGAGTACATTTTTGTAAGGGAATTTTCATCTAATTGCAGAATTTCTAGTTTCATTCAGGGCTGTTCTTTAATGTGATTAGACCTATATTTTTGTATAATTTTCTCTGGGTCTTTCCTTTCTAAAAGGCCCGAATCCATGAACAAGTTCAGAACAATCAAAGAGTGACTAGTTACCTTGAGATCACAGCTGGGGCTCCAACTGAGTTTTTTATTATTAGTTCTTTTATTTTTTGAGATTATAATATAATTACATCACAATTACAATATAATTACATCACTCCGCCCTTCCTTCCCTCCAGTCCCTTCCCTATGCCCCCTCCTTGTTCTCTTTCAAATCTATGGCCTCTTTTTTCATTAATTTTCCAACTGTATTTTGAGGTTGCCCTCTCATGGCCTCCCTTGGGGATCTCTACTGCACCTAGCATGGAGCACCGGCTGCTTAGCAACTGCGGGCTGGGAGTCAGGGCGGACTCCCTTCCCGACATTTTTACTCCCTTCTAGTAGCTGTCAGCTTCTCTACGAAATTTTAGCTTTATTGCAGAAAAAAAAAAAAAAAAAAAAAACAGCCTAAGCCATTTGCGTTCCTATTTTACAACTCGTTTGGAGAATTCACATTTTCTTAAGAAAATTATTTTGATTTAAAATGTGGTTTTAAAAGGTTTATGATCTTCTTAAGTGTAACTTTTCATTATGCCTTGGGGCCGGCAGGGGTTTTTTTTGTTTTTGTTTTTTAAAGAGGAATGGACACTGTGGTTATTGATGTATTCTTGCGCTTGTGAATTTCATGGTCCGGGGCAAGAACATGAAGAATTATTTTCTGTATATAGCTTATTCCCTTCCCTTCTTTTTCTATCTTTACCCTTCCTGTAAAGGTAGGCTGGCTGCATTTTATTTCTTCCTTTCTTTGAAAAATAAAGTAACAACTGTTATCGGTTGAATACTTAAACTAACGGATATTTTAATCAAGCTGGGTTTGAAAAGAAATGAGCAGAACCTCACCACTGGCCTGGGAAAACAGATAGGAGAAACGGCCCTTCCCCCCCCCCCCCCCCCCCGGGCCTTAGCTTCCTCCCACGCCCCCTGGTCTACATTGGGTTGATGGATTTCTTTTTCCACTGCCACGTGATGGAGAGTGAAAGACACGACGGCAGCTACAGGCGCTGCCGAGTGTCCTTCCCGAAGATCTAGAAGGTGAAAGACCCCACGCTGAAATTAGAGACCCCGGGTCACTCAGCAGCTCTGGTACACGGTAAACCACCCACGACCCGACCTAAGCCGGAACTGTTTCTCATGGTCTCTGGGCCCAGAGGATGGTGTGGCTCATCTTGTCCGGGCTAGACTGGATGCGCGTGGTCAGCTCACGGCCGGGTCAGGGCTGTCTGATCCAGAGTAGGCTCGTGTGGGAGAGCTCTCCTCCTGTCTCTCGTCCTCCCCTCCCTCTCATTTCAGCCTGTGTGTTCCACAGCCGGTGGCAAGGGGCCAAGAAAAAAGAAGGGAATGAACGCACATGGGTTTTCCGAGCTTCTTCTTGCATCAAGTTTATTATCTCATCTTCCAAGGCTGAAATTAAAGTGGGAGGGAACCGAGAGCTTCAGGGCAGAAAGCCTAGTTAGTGCTGGGAGTCCAATAACTCAGCCCATCTTCCCAAGCCTCCAAATTAAAGCTTAAAGATGGGCAAGAAAGACCATTTTGAAAGCAGGATACAGTTGACCGTCATTATTTGTGGCTTCTGTGCTCGCAAATTTGCCTACTCGCTAAAATATATTTGTAACCACAGAACGGTGATTCATGGGCATGCGCAGAGCCGCAAAAGATCTGACTCAGCCAATGCACGAGTTCCCCCGCGAGGGCCAAAGCCAGGCTTTGAATCCCCGTTTCAGCTCCCATGCTATAAGCAACCGTGGTCTTCGTGGCATCTCTGGTGCCACAGTTAGCAGTTTGTGCGTTTTATTAATGAGCCTACTGTTTCAGATGGCCCCCAAGGGCAGGACTGAGGTGCTGGCTGGTATTCTCAGAATCACACTGTCAACTGCCTCATGAAGAAAATGTGTGTTGGATAAGCTTCACTCAGGCGTGAGTAGGGCTCTGTGTCGTGAGAAGGTCAACGTTTCGAAGTCAAATGTGTATTAAGCAAAACATCTTTGTACAGATACACACTTGGACTTCTGGGATTGACAAAACGTAACCAGTGTCGCAGGAACCTAACCCTGTATTTCCCTTGGAACTAACTGCTCAGTGTGGCCACTCAACTGAGTGTTGACAGCAACTTCACAGGGCATGGTCGCTATGAATAATGAAAACCAACCGTGACTCCATGTATGTTCGATATTATCTTCAGAAAGGAAATCAAAATAACCGATGCTCTAGTCTCATTTCCAGATTAAATTGCATACTTCCAAAACGACTCTCTCATGCAGATAGCTCTAGGGTGTCACCTCAAACAAATGTAGAACAAGGTCTAACTGGTGGAAGGGCACTAATCAGTCAGAGTCCCGGTAACACGCTTCCTGAATTCACTCTGTAACTGTAGCTCAGGCTTCATGCAGTAGCAAATGCATGAGAATTCAGGATAATAAGGATTCCAGAGAGCAAACCAGGATCCAAGTGTGGTTATCAGCCTTTGAAGGAAATATTAAGACGAAAAGAAAAAGCACAACCCTAAAATAAAAGCCAGGGGAAAAAGTGAATAGAGCTTGGGGCTACTTCTATTATATGAGGAATTTCAAAGACATTTTGCCTTGTTAGGACAGTGTGCCCCCCAAAGCGCTGAGCCACCCAGAGGTACATTTAGACATGCTAAGAAAGGCCAGTCACATCTCAGAGTACAGGTTGTAGTCAGCATGACAAGTATCCGGGCCCTGGTCATTCTGGCTGGACCGCCACTTCTTTGTTCACGATATGGCAGTGATCGGATAATAAAACAAACCCATACTCTACGTGCCAACTGGAGCCTGATACCTGGATGAGACCGCCCTACAAATGACCTGAGGGTCCTCTGAGGAGTACTGTCTCTCCCCGTCTCATTCACAGCAAGACAGAGGAAGTCAGGCTAAATAATGTTGCCAAGAACTAGGGTTGGCAGAGTCATAATTCAATCCGGGGTTGTTTGGGTTGGTTTTGTTTTGGTTTTTTTTTTTATTCTACCTCATCGTGTTGTTCAGGAGAGTGAGATATGATAATGCACATGAAAATGCTTGGCCCAGAGCCAGGAACACAGTGCGCACACATAACAAATGTTTTCAAGACTCTCTCAAATAAGAACATGCCATCCTTCCTGACGTGTGCTATAACTAACAGCGAAGTCTCCAGCAGCTCACAGAAGCTACACAGAGGATGTGCGTGGGGCCTCCGAATCCTGGTCCTGTCAGAAGCTCCACAGGAGAAAGTCTTCCCCAGTCAGAAAAAGCATTCCACACACACACACACACACACACACACACATACACACACACGACGGAATTGCCACCTGAGGTCACGAATGGAAGGTAACGAAGTTGGAAGGTGAGATCCAAGGTCCCTGTTACCACATCCCTCCTGCTGAGGCTGAAACTTTGGGTGGTTTATCTTATCACTCCTTACATATCTTTATTTAAGCTACCTGACTTGTTAGCTTATTTTTGTGCCAATCTCAGATATGACTCTCTTGTTCTCACTGAAAACACGGTGAGTGCGAGGGAGGCCAGCTGTACAAACTTTGCGTCTCGTAGGCTAAGGAACAAAGCACACTTTGGAAGGAGAACCCGAGAGGAAGAACAGGCCTCCGGTGGCCCGCATCTGCTGAAACGGCCTTTCTCATCCCGCGCCTGTTTTACGAAGTCATCGCAGCCAAGGTCCTCCACGTTCCAGCATTTAGAGCTACGACAGATGCAGGGACAGGACAGATGAGCAGGATGCTCATGTGAGCGTGGACGTCCGAGCAGACATTACTAACTAACCTTTCACCTTAAAATAAGACCACTGTGACTGGGGCTCTCCTAGAGCTAAGAGGGGGTTGAAACATGGTTTGAACCCCGGAATTCTCACCCTGAGAGCAAAGGCATTCAGCTGCTCCCCTCTCTTACTCTGACAAATCCCAGCCAGCTCCTACGCTGCCTGCCTTCACAGCAGGGCACTGCCTCTTCAAACACATGCAGCGTGGTTTATGTTCACCTGCACTGCGGCTAGAAGGGAAGGGCCCCACTGGCCAGGCCTTTCTTCTCCCTATATGGCCTTATAAGGTCTCTTCCTCTGGTCCCCGTGAGACCTCTGTTTATGCAAAAGAGGTTCTCCCAAGATTTTGGCCCCAGCCAATGACAATACGAACACCTAGGTCTGGTTATGAGCCCCCACGTGCAAATGGGGCTGCTCTAATACACTGTGTTAACCAATGGTCCCCGTCCCTGGGTGCCAAGGATCCTTTCCCCCTTTCTTTTTTACCCTATAAATATAACCACCCTTGCCTCAATAAACTGAGCCATTCCACTGACAACAGTCTCCAGGAATTCCATTTCCAATGGCTGTCAGCCTCCAGCCAAAGACCCGTGCAGACCCGCTTGGACCCGACCTCTTCTTCCCCAAAGCTGTGCTGATAGCCACAGCCTAACTACTTCCTGGGGAGGAGAGCAAACAAGGGAATCTACAACTGAGTCCTCGGGCGCCCAGTCACCTCTAAGAGCCCATGAGATGGGAGAACACACAGAAAGACTTAAAAATAAAATAAGATCTTCAGGATCTGTTGCTGACCGAGAAATCCTGGACTGTACAACAGGTTCCGAGCGCCGGGATGTAAAGGAACAGCCTGGAAACGTCACAAGTAGTCAAATGGGAAAGCACAGAAAATAAGAGTGTAGAGAATAAAGCCCCGTCATTGTGTAAGGAAAAATAAGCCAGGCTGGGGGGGGGGGGGGGATATGACCGACTCTCACAAGACTGCACCAGGCAGACTGTACATGGCGGGGTGACAATGACCTGGGACAGAAAGAGAGGGAACAAGAAAGGGTCAAGGGGAAAGGAGAGGGGGCGGCGTCTCCTGTCTCAGATTTAGATGTTCACACGCGCAGACACATTTGTAAACACATTTAAACACGCACAGGCATTCGGATGTAGATTCTAAAACACACTCATGAGGTTCTATGACCAGAACCTTAGCGTGATTAAACTGTCTTTCCGTGCTAGGCATGGCGGTGAATGCCTAAAATCCCAGGGCTCAGGAACCGGAGGCAGGTTTCATACAACACGAAAGCAAAAGGGAGACTCTCTGAGGGCAGGAAGAGGACCAGTCAGGGGCAAGAGAGGGCGACGGAGAGCGGCTACAAACAACGATGTGCGCGCAGATTGAAACGTCACAATAAAGACCATCTTTTCACCAGGTGGTGGTGCATACCTTTGATCCCAGCACTCCAGAGGCAGAGGCAGGCAGATCTCTGTGAGTTCCAGGCCAGCCTGGTCTACAGAGTGAGTTCCAGGACAGCCAGAGTTACAGCAGAGAGACCCTGTCTCGAAAAACCAAAAAACTAAATAGATAATATATAAATAAAAGCGACCATTTTTTCTATGCACACGAAAAATCGTAATAAAAGGCTGAAAAAGAGTTGCTTTTGAGGCAACAGATAGTTAATGCAGAAGTCGCCATCAAGAGCCACTTCTTGACAAGATGATCTTCCTGTTATGCAGAGAGCGAGCATTTGAAGACGTGGAAGAGAACATTTTGCTGAGATAAGAGATGGAGCCAACTGCGTACGACCTCCCAACGTGAAACTTTCATTCCAGGAAGCATTCACTCTCAAACTTTGAGTCAGTTTTTTCAGAGGCGTCCCTGAAATTCACGAATTGACAAAAATGATCCTATAGCCGCTCAGGAACGAAAACACAGTCCCCCGAAAGAGAACCTTCTGCCTGCTCTTCAGTATGCAAACATCTGCTAGAACAGTATCTACCGAATTCCGATGAGGGGAACCTGGAGAGATGGCTCACCAGTTAAGAGCGCTTGCGGCTCTGCCGGAGGCCCCGGGTTCAGTTCCCGGCACCCACGTGGTGTGGCTCTCTACCATCTGCAACTCCGGTTCCAGGGCTTCCTTGGGCAGCACGCATGCGCATACTTCACAGACAGGCGTGCAGGCAGAATGCCCACACATGTCAAAAATACATTTTAGGAGGAGAAATTCTCTTTCAAAAGATGTGATGAAAATGGTGATTTGGTGAGTACACACCACGCACGTATGGAGCCTGTAGAACACGCTTGTTTTGCTGCTTCTGAGATGGTCTCATTATGCAGCCTAGGTGGACCTCAAACTTACGATCCGCCTGCCCCCTAAACGCCGGGGTGATGGCTGTGTGCCGTCGTGCCCAGCACAAATAGGTACATTTTAATAATGCAAAGTTTATGATGTATGACACTTCAGGAGTCCTTAAAATAAAAAGTATTTGATAGCCGAAGACGTGCGGAAATGTTTAACGCGAATGGGAAAGCCACGGCTTAAAGCATCGTCAGTGACCACTGGGTGTGTAATTGTCTTTCCAGAGCTCGGCTTCACTGAAGTTATAAATCTTGGCAATACAAAAAAAAAAAAACAAAAAACCTAAGACTGAGAGGAAGTACCTAGAAGTGTGAATATTTTTTTTCATATTTTGCAAAATGCTATAAAACGTGTCCAAAGACTAATTCGAAAAATGGAGGAGTAACTATATCAAAGTTTTAAATATTATAAGACAAAAATACGGAAAAATTGATGAAAGAAAATGACATAAAACACAAAGTATAATCAAACAAACCTAAAAAAACTACATGCAATAAATGTGTATGTCCTTCGAAATGCAAAGTGGTAAACCTATTGATTAAAGGGGGGAGGGGGGTTCCCTACCGATACCCTGCTATACTCATAGGTCAGTGCCTGATTCAGCCATCGTCAGAGAAGCGCCTTCCCGCAGCAGATGGAACAAATACAGAGACCCACGGCCAGACTTTTCTCAGAGAGACACACCTTGGTACAAACAGCTCTAAATGGGATATCTCCGTCAAAGCCCTTCCATCAGAGCTCAGGAAACCCCGTGGAAGAGGAAGTGGAAAGGGTGTAAGAGCCAGAGGGGACAGAGGCCAGCAGGAGAACAAGGCCTTTAAAATCACCGGAGCTGAGCTCGTATGAACTCAGACCGGAGCAGCAAGCACAGGGCCTGCGCCCAGCTCTCTCTGTACATTATCACTTTCCGCTTAGTGTTTTTATGGGGCTTCTGAGTGTGTGAACGCGTGGGTCTTTTTCTTGTGCCTTCTCTTGGGCTTTTTTCCTTCTGTTGGTTCGCCTTGTCCAACTTCAAAGTGATAGTTTTTGTTTTGTCTTATTATATTTTATTGTGTAGTGTTGCAGCTTTGGAGGGAAATGTCCCTGGCCGAGCTGTTCTTTCTTCTGGCCGAGCTGAGATGTTCTTCTTGCTTCTCGGTGGCTGCCTCCAGGAAAGCAACAGCCAAAGCTGCAGCCCCCTCCCTGCTCTCTCTCAGAGTCCCGAAGGCTGCTGCTCTTTTATGTAGTCCTCCAGGGGGCAGAGCCTCCCAGGGTGGCCTGTGATTGGTGGAATTCTTACTCCAGAGAGGGATGGGGGAGGCCCAGCTTAGGGTCATCTGTGTTAGTTGGGACCACTTCTGTGCTGTTCTGTCAGGTTGGGGGACCCCACAGCCAGCTGGGAGTGGGGTCCCTGATAGTCTCAGGGGGGAGGCTTTTATATGGGGGATCTCAAGTCCCAGAGCTCCCCAAGCCTTGCAGAGCCAGACTCCCCCAAAGGGAAATATACTGGCTCCCCAGTGGTCCTCGGCACCATTTGGGGTTTTAGCACCTCTACAATAATGTAACGGGGTGCCCTCCTCGTTGCCTGTCACTTGGGATGGACCACTTCCAACCCTCCCTTGCCCTTGGCATGCCAGTAAAGTATGTATCTGGAATAAAATCTACAGTGTGTGTGTGGGAGGGGGTGCATAACTGAATTTATGAACATCACACAATAATAGTTGTACAAAGGAGCAGTGCTGGGGAACACAGGAAGAAGAGAGAGCCTGCAGATTTTCCTACACCATACGCAATTCTAACAATGAGTTATAATACAGTTCCAACGTCACCCATCGTAACATAGTTTGAATCAATAGTGAAAGTAAGGGTGTCAGTTAGCTGCAGCTGGTAAAAGACAGTCACTGTGCTCGGATACGGAGCGTCATTTGGTGCTCCGGCCGGACACAGCACACACGAACACAAACTCAAGTTAGACGGTGCTTACCTGATGCAAGAGATGACACAAGCGCTCTCGTAACACAAAAGACGCCCGTGGAGGTTTTCTAGGAGAACTAGCAAATTCATCTGGCCAAAGCAGCTTTCTTCCAGCCATGAATGTCAGGAGCGGGCGCCTGAGTCCTGTAACAAGCGACACCTTCAAAGCCACAAAAGATACAAAACACTTGCAGAATGACCCTCGGCGGCGACGGCTCCTGGGATTCCCAAACGCGTCACATTCGGGCTTAGCTGCTTTCTTTAGGGGGCTCGAAAAGGCTCACGTGGTACTCTCTGGAAGGCTGAATAACATCTGCAGATGCTTAGAGGGTGAACTGAAAAGTGATCTGCGCCGCGTCCCTCAGACCGTCTCTTCACGCGACACATGTCTGAAGCGGCCCTCAGCGATTGCGAGGTTGCCAGCTCTCTCACAACCACATGAAGTGCTGTGTGTGTTGTGGGTGTCACCGGCCTCACCGGTTCTCTTCAGACGCCTGCTGACCCGGTGGCAGGGCCGATGCCACGTTCATCTCTTGAAGGGCTAATTCACTTGGTTCTGTGGTGCCCCTGAAGCGGGCTCTTTTTTCTACCGCCTGGGTAAGAGTTTGCAGAAACATCCGGACTGACGGTGTGGGCAAACCCCGAAGCAACTGTCTGTCTACTCTGCCTTCTCCGGGCCCACTGGAGATGGGAGGGAAGGGCCGTAGGTGAAGATAGGGGAGCGGGGCCACCACCTCCAACCAGCCCAGACAGATATGCTCATGCCTACAGAGGAAGGGGCTGTTGGAGCCACCTCAACTCTTTACAGGGTCCCAGCAGGCGGAAGGACTGTGTTAGGGGTCTAACGGTGCCTGTCAGCTTAGCCTCGCCCCCCCGAAGGGCTCAAGAACACATGATCATATTCCTGCCTACAAATTCGGAGCGCTCAACAGAAAATTCCCACGCAGTCCCGTGTCCGTCAGAGCACTGACCCTTTAACTCAGATCCCGGCCTCCCAGCGGATGCGAGCGAAACGCTACATGGTCTTCTACTCCATAGAACAGACTGGGGGCCAGGAGGCCCAGCCCATGGAGGCATTTCTTGTTACGAACCCAGCACTGGGTACCTGCCGCAACCACTCTCCATCATCTGCAGCTGTGGCTTAATTTCTAGTCCAGTGAAGAATGGCGTGAAGCTGCTATGAAGGTAATTACGGGAAAGAAAGGACCACGTCACAAATTTGGAAACACTGGGCGCCTGCCTTGGTGGCCCCTTCCTCAAGCAGTCTTTGACGTCCTCCTTCTTTCTTGCCATGCAGTGACCACGGGGTGCTGTGGACTAGAGCGCAGACGTAACGGGAGCGAGGTCACAGTGCACCCGGGTTCCTGCGCACAAACGCCCACGGCATGTGGTACCCTAACGGGCCGTGAGACTTTCTGGTCATCCATCCCTCTCCCATCGTTCCTTCTCTGTAAACCCTTGGCTGTTTCATTTCCTGTTCTTCGATGTTGGTGATGAAAGGACAAGAACTTTAGTCAGGCTTCTAAGAGCACCAGAACTGTGTAGGCCCAAGCTAGGGGCCAGGTGACTCAGAACAGTTCCCAAAACTGAAGCAAGAGAAACAATTTCTGTAAGAAAAACAATTTCTAAGGCAAACAAGATATGGACCGCTGACTAATGGCCTTGGGCTAAGGATCTCCCTCCACCCACATTGACTAAGACCCTCAGTTTACATTTTCTAGTGCCTGTGACCTTGCTATATGCCAGCACCAATCAGTTTAAAGGTTAATACTCACATCAGTATGTAACCAATAGAAGCACATCTGATAATCTGTTACTAAGCTCTGCCTTTGAAAACCGTATATAAACCATACTTAGAATGTGCTAGATTGTCACTCTTATCTGCCTCGTTTGAGGAATCTGTAAGGGCAGACCCCAACGCGTTGGAAATAAACCTCTTGCTTTTGCATCGATCTCGAGTCCTGGCGATTTCTCGGGGTCGGGGGGGGTCTCCTTCCATCTAACAGTAACAACAGGCTCCTGATGGCAGGAGAGAGAAGCGGGCATCAGCACCTGTGGTAGGCCAGGACCTCAGGCACATCATGTGGCCCTTTAAACGCAGATCTTAGCACACCGGTTGAGCCCCAAGATTGGAAAGCCCTGCTGGGGTGGTGCCCACTTTCTCTTGTCTCTATAGAAACCTTTTTCATGGACGTAGGCAATTCGGATAGGCTAAGAGCTTCAACATACAAGCCTATAGATGATTGGGCCTTTCCCGACCTTGCCCACCCCCCTCACCCCCCCCACCCCCCACCCCCCCTACCCCCCCACCCCCACCCCCCCCAACCCCCCAACCCCCCCCACCCCCCCAACCCCCCCCCCCCCCCAACCCCCCCACCCCCCCCACCCCCCCCCCCCCCCCCCCCCCGCTTAGCAAGCTTTAGATAGGCTGATTAAAGTGTTTAGTAAGCATGGACCAAAGCTATTGGAGCTCTCCCTGTGCAACACCCTGCTTCCTCCTTAAAGCCCCGCTCCTTTCACAATAAACTGGATAGCATCTCGAGATATCTCTCCGGATTCTGAGCTTCTTGGGTGACTGGTTCTGCACTACCCACCACCTCAGGGATCCCCCACTCCCACAAAAGACCATACTCCAATGTGGGTGGTGACAAGTGGTTTGAATTCCTAGGGATGGATGAATTCCCTTAGACCTCTTGCCTAAGCCAAATATCGCTCTGGGTAGTTGCTGGCATTCCCACATATCCTTCTAAATAGAACTTTGAATTCCATCACCATGGTCCTCCTCTCTAAACGAGCATCCTTTAATGGAACCCCAGAAGAATGAACTGGCTAAGGTAGGGCCATGACTGTCCCACTCTCACATGGAGTTATGAATGTAGTAAGCATTCAAATAGTTATTGAGTTGGGAGTTCATAAAAACCAAAGCACCCAGCGAAAGGGACCTTCAGTGTCTCCACAATAGAGAATCATCAGAGATAGCTGCCTCTGGGAACATCCACTGAGAACTCCATGAAGAAAGAAAAATTAATAGAGCACAATGGGATCAGGTGACACCACAGAATTCCAGTCACGGGAGGAGGAAATGGATCGATGGGAAAAGCGCCTGACCCACAAGCGCAAGGACCTGTGCCAGATCCCCAGAACCTTCATAAAGCAGGACGCGGTAGCACGCAGCACTGAAGCACTGGGGCTAGGGCGTCCTTGTCATTCACCGGCGGCCAGCCTGCTTCTAAGCCTAGTTCCAGTAAGTTCTGAGCCAGTAAAAGACACCATCTCAAAAAACATGGTAATGATGCCAGAGAAGAGACACCCGAGATTGAGGTTACCTCTGGCCTCTAGGCACGCGCGCGCACACACACATACACAATCACACGCTCACGTGTGTGCCACAAAAAAAAAAAAAAAAAAAAAAAAGAATTAAAGAATTCTAGTCCCTTACAACTCCTATGAAGCTATTTTTTAAACAAAGTGTGTTGTAGGTCCCCTTGTAAATAGTCAAAAGAATTTAAAATACACAAATATGTTTATTATTATTATTATTACTATTACTATTATTATTAGAAGCATTCTGAATTTATTTAGTGTTAATTAAAAAAGTAATACATCAAAAATACAATTTGAAAATAAGCCAAGATAAGATAATATTGATTAGGAAAACATTAAAGGGAGTCTTTTATAGTTGAGTTGATGTAAGCAAAAGCAATTTAAAATATAAATCATAAGCTCTATTCATAAAGTCAAAAGAATGAAGATGAGCAAATGTAAGATTACAATTATACTAGAACTACCTAGTTCATAGTACCCTCCACGTCAGGACTACCTAGTTCACAGTACCCTCCATGCCACCTTTAAGAAGGTGGCAAGGTTGTTTCCAAGGCTGGACAGCTGACCCTCAGAATGAAACTTTCCCACATCTCCCGGCAAAACTCCCAGAGAAAGCATCAGTGGGTAACGGAGGAATTGTTGTGTTCCCTGGAGAGCTGGTCTTCAACCCAGGAGGCTTGCAAAAACTGGAAGAGAGTATGGGCAACTGGACCCCTGTGGAGTGTGGCTAGCCCTGGATCTAGAGCCCTAACCTCAAGTTTCCTGTTTCCATTTTAAAAGATGCAAAGTGGTGATAAGAAGAAAAAGAACAGTTTTTAAAGGAATCTGATCCAGAACTCTACAAGTAGAGTTACAGCAGGAGAACGAGTCTAAGGAGGTAAAGGCAAACTGAACTCTGGCCAGCAGAGTCTGAGGCAAGGCTAGCCAATCTCTGACCCCAAGGTGAAGATTCCTTCAGAATATTTCATAAAGCAAGACAGGGCTGTCTTAAACCAGTAACAGAGACGGTGAAATGCTCACGGCTAGAAGATGTGATGTCCATGGTGTAGAAGCAAGATTGGGAGCATAAGGCAAAGTCTGCCAGGAGTGTGAGGGCAGACTGCGCCCTGGAAGCCAAGATAAGGGTATTTGGATGCTCCAGATCTGAGGGCGTGGTCAGGAATGGAAACTCATCCCAGTACCAGTCAGAGATCTCAGTGCTGCTGGGCCTCGGGCCCCTCGCAAGCAAAGCAAGATAGTAAGCAGCTCCTGACCCACTCGCTGTCATGTCTCTATCACGAAATGCTAACTAGATCTAGAGGTTGGAGAAGCAGTTTCTGAAGTATGCACACATGCAACGGACAGGAGGAGGACGACAGAGAGAATGGCTGTGGTGGGGGTAGGACACAGCTTCAAGACCAAGGCTTCAGGGACAGAACAAGAAACGTACTTGGAGGCTGGGTGAGATGCTCAGAGGTACAGTCCTAGGGATCTGAGGCCAACCTGGGCTACATAGTAAGTTCCATGGCAATCTGGGTTACATAGACAGACCGATTCCAAAAATATAAACAAAGAAAGGTGAAGAGAGAAGAGGGGGAAAGGGGAAGAAGAGGGAAGCGAATTACTTGGGCCAGGAGCCAGAACCTCCATTGTGTGGAACACCAAGCCACTCACGCCAAAACCCTGTGCTGGATCTCCAGGAATCCTGACTGCGCAGTCGCTTAGATGCCTGCCGCCCCCTTGCTTAAGGTGACCTTCGAGTCGCACCCCTATCCTAGAACTTGGCTTTGATCCCAACATCTGGGGAAGCCTAATTAATTCACCAGAGGCCTACATGGAACAAGGCCATGGATCAAACCGGGCGACTACGGTCAATAATATCTAATTATCATGAGTGAGGGAGCAGAGAGACGGAGTCAAGATGTGCCTGATGCCCGTGCTGGCTCTAAGTGGACAGTAGAGTAGATGGTCCAAAGTCAAGAACCAGGAGCCTCATAAGGACGGAGTGAAGATGAGCAGCAGGAAGGTCCTGTGAGCATCAGTTCTAAAGGAGACCTTGGTAGCAACCACATGGACCTCAGGCATCATGGCCTGAAAGTCTTCTGCACTCTCTGGGCTGGGTGGTGCCCTTCCTTCAGCACCCTGTGATCCATACCACAACATTCCCTGTGCTGTTACTGCTGACTGACTTACTGGCCTCTGTCCCGGTAAGGCCAGGCTCTGTGTCTCATTCAGCTGAGTATGCATGCCACATGCAGTAGGGTAGATGAGGGTTGATTATGTGAACCTGAACCGAACTGGCAAGGTTCCAGCATGGCCAAATCACTTGGAGTCTCCGGGGTAATGTTATCACAGGGTTTCATCTGTGTTTCAAAAGCCAAGCGTCTGCTCGCCTCATTCTCCCAGGGAGCTCGTGGTACACGAGGCACCTTAGTGAAATCCACTTTCATCCTGTCACTGGGGTCTGCCACGAAGCCCCCATTGTCCCTCAGCTTCGGAGTCATTATCTGCTCGACATGAAAAATGTCCTCTAGAAAATAGCAGTCGCTAATTACATCAATGGAAATAACCCTCTCAAACGTGTGATGATTAACTACGCACACACAAACAATAATTCAGTAACAATTTTCGAGCCTTTTCTTTTAGGCTAAAGTCGGTTTTCTGCCTGTGCAGCGGGCTTTCCCAGAATCCTTTAATGCTTGCACCCGCTGTCAGCTGCCCAGAGAAATCCCCCGGCCCTGTGCGAATGCATCCCTGTCTGAGTCACAGACTGCACTGCTCTCCTTGGTCTCTCTCTCAAGTTCTTTCAAAAGCCCGTTTCCTTTAGTGTCTGAGCTTTCTGAAACTCTATCCTCTCCCAGCCCTAGGTTGCCACCCCACCTGCCTTGAAGGTTTCCTCAGGAGTCCCAGGATTCGTGCTCCCCACCGTCATCCCACCGTGAAGGCAGCCCTGGTGCTGTTGAGGCAGGTGAGCACGGGGGAGCTGAGAAGAGCGAAGGAGGTGAGGATAGCAGAGGAAGTAAGCAGTGCGAGAGAAGGTGTGTGTGGCGGAGGGGGACATGGCAGGAGGGGGTGTCTGGGGAACCCCTGCACATCTCAGAATGTTCTACATGGCCCACCATCTCTGCCGCACAGGCAGATGTGAAGCCCTTCCTGAGAGCCCCAGCCCGTGCTGACGAAGAGGTGGAGATGGCCACCATCCTGAGGCGCTGCTGGCCTCTAGGTCCGCCCTGGATAACGCCCTTTTCAAATGCCACCTTCTCTGTCAAGGCTCTCCTGTCTGGCACCTCTTCCTCTTTGACCCCACAGCTCTTTCTTCTTATTTTGGCGATAAGAGTCTATCCTGTGAGAGGACTTAAAGAATAGTAGATTATGCCCCTCCCTTGCGATTTTAAGATCGATGGAAATATACATACAGGGCCCTGAGAGACAGAGCTCACGACGTCAGCTCTGCAACATGTCAGATGATGCTGGATGGAGGAAAGCACCAGCGGCCAGATGAGCTCCCTAGCGCGGCACGGGCCCCCTGGTTGGCCTGCCGTATCCATCTGGCCGCACAGAGCAGCTGGAGAACTTCCGGCCTCCCCGACAGAGCAGCTCAGTCACACGGAGGTGTGCACACCTGCTAAGAGGGAGCTGCTCTCAGAGGGTGGAGAAGGGGTTAGCCATCAGAGAAGCATGCCCTTTGACACATCGCTCCTTCCAGTACAGAGCTGTGGATGTTAACTCCCCTCACCCCAGCTGAGAGGGAAGCTGCCCCACCCCCTACTCCAGGGGAGAGAGAGCAGCAGGTGTCACGCAAGGACAAAACCTGTTTTCCATAGTGGAGAGAACTCTGGGCATAGGCGTAAGAAGCGAGGTGGAGGCAGTACAGGTGTGTGTGCACAGACACCACAGTTCTCCTTAGAACTCTGTTACACTGAGTCCAGTCTACCAGAAGCAGGGCTGTCGGATTCATCGCTGTACAATTAAAGAGAAGAGAAACCATCTGGTACCACGTAGGCTGTTTCCTCAGTGTCAGCTGGCAGCTGAGTGAGTAACCCACGTAGCAGACCTGTCTCCTGTCCTTGCCCACCTTAGTAACGAGGTAAACCAGGGACCTCGGTCTCACTGAAGCCTCATGGACGACGTATCGACGATCTATCATCCTGACTACATGTGGTCTGTAGGTCGCCTGCAGGCAACCATTGGTGAGCAGAGTCCTGCAGAGTCCTTCCAACTGCCTTGGTTGGACCCCATTAACCCATCTCATCTTCTTCTCCCCGAGACACTGGGATGTCCTTGACTCCCTGGGGACCAAATACACAGCAGGCTGTGCCCAAGATGCTGATGGCTCAGAAACATGCAACATAGGATACACACACGTTAAGATGTGCCCTGTTTCCATTAGTAGCGTCGCAGCCCGCAGGCAGGAAAGGTCTGCTAGAACTCTCTATTTCCCCATCTCTCCAAATTCTACCATCTCCAAACACAGCTACTTTGAAACCTCTTAAATCCAGGACCCCCACAAGAAATGCTAGCCTTGAAACTCTGCGACCCGTCTACTTCCTTTGGAGTAAAGACCAGTACTTCCAAACAGAAGTCGTCCTTCCTTCCGGCCCTGTGGTAGGGAAGTAGCTCCGTGTCCACAGGAACAAGGGCTGTGGAGACAGTGGTATGCCAACTTCCGGGGGTAGGCATGCCTGAACAGAGGGACCTGTGATCGGCGCAGCCTTACATGAGCCGGTTAACTTCCTCTGCTCTTTTACCTATGAAATGGAAATGGTAAAGTGACAAACAAGCCCTCATACATCACGCTCTAAGCCGTTGCCGTTAGAAGCTTAACAAACTCAGAGAGATTTAATTGGGAGTCTTGCTTGTCTCCTTTTTATGAGTTAAAAAAAAAAAAGCCAAGCACCAAGGGGCTAGGGAGAGGTGGTCGGGCCTGAAGCCCAGTCTTCGATTTTACTACTTCTTCCGTGAAGCCTCGCTCAGGACATGAGATCGATTTGAGGCCCGTGGGTACCGCTCACACGCAGTTTTATTTTCCCCTTGCTGTGTTTCAGACAAGGTGGTCAGTGTTCCTCTCGGCAGCTCACCTACTGTTTCAGACTCGCTAGACTCCTTTCCATTTCCTTCATAAAAATAAAAGTGCCGGGCTCAGAATAGAACAGCACACTGGAAAAGCCGCCCGGCACAGGGAGACCCACGGTGGGAAACAGGAGTTGGCCTTCAACTTGGCATCCGTTTGACCCAGAGGTAGAAAATAGTGATGTCATTGCTTCCCTCGCTGACCCTGACCCTTCCAAACACAGAGGTGAGGTGATGGGGGGGGGGGGGAAGAAGGCAACAGGCACCACTGTTTCCTCAGAGCCAGCATGTTACACAGACACAGAGCCACTTTTGCTCAAAATCCCACAGGAACGCCTGCCAGGAAGATATAGTTCTTTCCCCCCCAAGTCTAGAATCTCCCACTCCATCCCTGCTGTGTCTAGAAGTCCAGACCCATCTCCCAGTGTTTTCTAGGGGTGGGGGGGTTTCTATTTTTAAACCACAGTAACTTTCTTCCTCCTCTACCTGAATGCACAAACAGCTGCCAGAATCATGCATCATTTCAGAAGACCCATGAATGTCAAACCCAAGCTTGCCGCGGCTCTCAGGCACCAGGGGGATGGGGCAACCAGGACTGCTCATAGACCCTTCTTTCCAGAGGCTGCAAGAGCTCAACCGTGAGCTGAATGTGGACTGAGGCAAAGCACTGCCTTCGGAGCTCACAGGAACCACTTTTACCTGTGAGTTCAGAAGGCTCCCAGAAGCTAAGGAAAGCACCAGGATAACAAAAGCTGCCTTTCCTGATGCACTTACCTAAGCAGCAGGAGGCACACCAAGTGTTGTGTGTATATTATGTAATTTGCACCCAGACTCTGTTTGTGATGCTGTTTCTCTCCGGGCTGGGGGGCGGGGGGGAGATGCTAATGATTGCAGAGCAAAGTCACTTGAGGTAGGCAGGGTGTGCATGGCAGGGCTGGCATCTGAACAAGGGGCTGCTCAGCTCCGGAGCCCACGCTTTCTTCAACGCGCCATCACGCCTTACACAAAGCACCAGCTGCAGATGCTCGACCCACTGGAAGGCCGGAGCCACTCAGCAGCAGCTCTCCTAATGAGCACCCGCGGCTGGTCAGTAGCTGTTAGATACAGAGGATGCAAGACGTCCGGAGGCTGACAGCTTACTAAAGCAAAGAAGTCACAATCAATAAGCAACGTGATCTGTGAAGACTGAATGCTCAAACACATTTCAGGAAATCCAGGAATTCTACAGGATCTCTGGGGCACTGGCAAGCCCGACCCACAAACCTAGCCCAGGACACAAGGGTAGAGGGCAGCTCTCTACTGCCCTATATACGTAGCAGTTGTGGGTGGTACAGCCGTGTTCTCAAAGGATCAACAGGGTCTGAATATGCGCTACGAGGGTTGTCGCCAAGAATGATCATGAGCACACAGGACTCCTCCAGACTACTGTACCACCACGTCCCCTGATGGGAAGAACAGTCTCTCCCTGCCAGAGAGAAAGGACACGGAGGAGACATCCCTGACTGTGACTGATCTCACATCCAAACGGACTGTGAAACTGATGAATTTGACCACACCGAACTGGATGTGACTGGAGTGGACTTCCTATATGAATCACCATGGTGACTGGAGATGGAAATCTAGTCAAGCCAAAGGGAAATCTTTCAAGCCTCTGCTCTGAACATGAGAAGTCTGAACCCCGCCGTGGGAGCCATGATACTTCTAGTGAGGTCTGATGCTGAACCTGATTGAACAGAAGATGGGATAATTCAAAATCAGGCTGCATCAAGTCGCAGTTCAGAAGCAGTGTTTCAGGGACACCCGGGGAGACTGGCCTTCAAAATGACCAGTGTCGTGAGACGAACTCTGGGCCCCCGATAATCTTCATGCTCAGATCCTAAGACCACTTCCTTAGGATACAGTCTTCCTTGGAGATATATCGGCAGAACACGGAATTAGGCCATCACGGGGTCAAACTGGGCGGAGTGAGACCCTAACTCACTTGTCTGGTAACAAGTCCCTGTCTGGCATGGTTGTGTATGCCGCTAGCCCTGGAATTTAAGAGGATAAGAGAGGAAGACCTGAATCCAAAGCCAACCTGGGCTACGCAGTAAGAAAATGGGGGCAGAGGAGAGGGGGAAAGATCAGGAGGAGGAAGAGGAGGAGGTAGGCACACACAGCAACAGAGAGGGCAAAGGCCACGGTGTTCGGTGTGCCAGGAAGCAAACGCCGAAATGGTCAGCAAACCCCCGGAAGCCGGGAGAGAGATGGAAGAGACCCTCCCTCACACTCCTCACGAGACTCCAACCCTGTGATACGGTGACCTCAGATCCCAGCCGCTAGCGCTGTGCATGCACCATCATGACGAATCCCAGTTGGGGTCATACTGCCCCGAAGCGCCAGCCACCACCCGGGCGGAAGCCGCCACACATTTCCTAGGTACCAGCCAAGGGAAAGGAAAGGCAAAAGTGTTCTGTGGAAGTCAAAGCTGGGCATTTTCTGTGACTGTGGCTTCCATCCTACTCCAAGGGCCACACCCTCATCTGCTCCCTTGGTCCTTGGATGGTAGAAATCACCAGGCCCCTCCAGAAGGTCACTGCAGGCAGAAGGCTCATGGCCCCATGTGCCTGGAACTGAGTCCCTGTCAAAGGTGTAAGTACCTCAGTTGCTCAGTACTTCCCGACTCAGCTCCAGATTCCCCAGGGAAACTGTTCCCACCATCTTTACCAGTGCGTGCTCCCCCTCCTGGCTTTATCTGACCCCTGGTTCTAAGGGACGGATTCCCCAGCCTTTGTCCTGGCTGTCTAGAGTCTGTCCTTCCCCTCCCACCCCAGGAAAACACACAGGGAAGATGCCTCCTCCTGTGGCAGGAAACCAGACCTGTATTTGTGCTTCTGGAAGGCTGACTCAGGGTGGCCCAGTCCCTGGTCCTCTCCTTACCTCAGAGCCTAGGAAATCCTTTCCTGCTCTCTGGGGTGAGAAGAGGAAGCTTGTCTTGACCCGTCCCCTTTGCCTATGGATCAGTCCAGGAGCTCAGATGATTAAGACTCGAAATGTCCTTTTCTCTCAAGGTCTCTCTATTGCTATTCTTTTGATATGAAAACTCTTATTTTGATACTCCAAAGGAGAGCGAGGAATCTTCCTTCTCTACATTGCTGTCATAATATCCTGATAGTCCCTAATGAACTGGCAGCTTCTGAAGAACACAGTCATGAAAAGAATGTATACACATACATCCACATGCACACACACACAGACACACATATACACACACATATATATATATACACACAGATGCTCACACATATACACATATGTATACACACACATACACACACATGCACACAAACATATATACACACATATACACACATGCACACATACATATATACACATATACACACATGCACGTGCACACACATAAACACACATACACACATATATATACACACACATACACACACATGCACACACATATATATACACACATACACACACATACATATACACACATACATATACACAGATGCACACACATATACACACATACATACACACACATGCACACATACATATATACACACATATACACACATACACACATACATATATACACACATATACACACACATACACACATACATATATACACACACACACATATACATATATATACACACATACACACACATATACACATATATATACACACACATACACATGCACACACATATACACTTATATAACACACACATACATCCACATGCACAGACACACATACACACACGCACATATATACACACAGATGCACACATACACACATGCACACATACATATACACACACACACGCACACACACACACACATACATATACAAGCATACACTCTCCCACACACGTGTGCACACACGATTGGCTGTTTTTCTGCCTAACTCCCTGCTACCAGACAATGAGAGTAAGTGACTAAAAGACGGGCTAAGATAGTCAAAGTCTTCCCAGAAGAAACTAGAATCATGCCTGTGTTTTCCTGTTGAACCCATACTGTGCCCTTTCTTGCCTTTCCCACCCATGCTCCAAGGCCCAGCCATCACTCTGGATAATATACTTGATACCACACCAGTGAAGAGAGAAGACACGGTCCCACTGAGTTCCCACATACATTTTCTTAACTAGTGGCAGAATTCACAGGATCAAGAACCGGGGAATTTTTGGTTTCTAAGAACCCAGGCAGAGCAATAAAACATGATAAAGTACAATCGAGAAGCCACTAGGCACAGAGACAGATGTCTGTGGAGCAGAATCCAGGTCTGCAGGGCTAAAGGTGGGTTCAAATAAACCCCAGGACTGCGACTAGAACATGGAGAAAGAGAAGGAAGAGAGGAGAGGTGACACCCTGACTTACACAGGAGACAACTGTCATGTGGCTGTTTGTCTGGAGTTGTCTAGGATCGCGAGAGTCTAAGTTCTGGGCAAACGTCTCCACTATGCAGAAGAATGAAGCAGCTAGATTTTTTACAGAGAGGACCGTACATTACACTTCTACCTCATGCGTGAGGTGTGACTCAAGCTCGCTCTTCTCACTAACAGTTAATTCTCACGCCTTCCCCGGACTTAGCGAGGCCATTTACCCCTACTCTGCGTGGATAATCTGCCTTCCTGCATCACAGCCCTGTATCCTGAACAGACTGCCGAGCCCTTTCTTACCAGCCCTCGGTCCCACACTTGTCTAGACCTCTGACCTCAAATGGGGTTGAAATGTCACCTCTTCCGACACTTCCTTGACCATCAAGAGGGCCCATGCCTGTGCCCCACTCAGCAGTGAGAGTGACTCCTTCCTTCGTAGACCGATTGCGTCAGTCAATCCCCTATACTTGAGGTAACCAGCTTATAAAAAGCAAAGGTTTGTCTTGACTCACAGTTTTGAAGGTTCCAGTCCATGATCGATTGGGCCCATTGCTTCCGGTCCTGGGATAAGGTAGCAACATCAGCGGGGAACGTGGCATGGCAGAACTGCATGCACACCTAAGTCAGGAAGCAAGAAAGAAAAAGAAGAAGAAACTGAGGCCTGGGATCCCCTTCAAGCATGCTCCGCTGATGACCTCAAACCCACCAGACATCACAATCTCTTAAAGGTCCCACCACCTGTCAACGCCACCATGCTGGGGACCTAGTCTTTAACATGTGGACTTTCCAGGGACATTCAAGATCCAAATTATAGCATCCCTCCATCTTCAGTTGTTTCCTTGGGTTTTTGGTGCTGTGGTATTGTCCTCTCAGTCAGTATATAAAATTTATGAAGGAAAATGCTATTGTCATCCTTGTTTCGTCTTTCACTTCCAGGGACTAGCCCAGCACCTGGTACACATGAGTGTCTGCTAGCTGAAGGATGAATGGACCCCAGCTCCCTGCCAATGTCACTTCTTCCACGGAGAAAGGAGAGGGAAGTGTTCACTGCTGACGTGGGTAACGCCTCACAACATCTGTTTACAGTACCCGAGGGAGCAGTTTGCTTTAACAAGCCCGAGAATTTACATTTCCAAGAAACACATGTGGTTACTAGTGACATTAAACAAGTCGAGAGCAACCTTTCCTGGTGGAGAGTCAACTCAGGAGAAACACAAATGTTTACGATCAGCATTTTAAAATTTAATGTGGACGTGTCTTTAGTGAACCCTCTGGGGTGGAAGGCATAGTGTGTGGTTTTACCACTGAGATGACACACTTTGCTGATCAGATAAATATTAATGAGCAGGCAAACATTATTTTTAAGCCTCTAAAATGTGACTATGAGCAGCAACTCATAGATAACTGTGATATAATAAAAATATGCATTTTGTCTTTATCTCTAGTTCTTGCCGCAGAACTTCCAAAGGCTTTGGCGTTTCCTGCGGGATAAGGGTGACAAGAGCAACCTCTGTGATTCACAGCAAGCCCCTTTCAATCACTCTACAGCAGCTACAGCTTCTTGACAGAAGGATACCGGTTGTCAGAGAAACCAACCATATGATTAGGAGGCTGAAACTTCCAGCCCTAGACATCTTGAAAGACTAGAGGTGGGTTCGGTCATAGATGGCAGCGACCTAACAATCACACAGATGTGAGCTCTCCATAAGCACATCCACGGGAAGGAGCTGGGGAGTTAATGACCGCACGAGGATGCTGAGCGTCTGGTCCACCTGCGCAGGCGTGGAGGATCTGCACCCTTCCGCACACTTTTCCCCATGTGTCTGCCTTTGACCCGTTCCCGACTGGTCTCCTCTACGCTGAGTTCTCTGAGTTTATTTCTGAACGGGAAGAGCGTGCGGTGGGAGACCCTTCCGTACGTAGGGGTCACGCAGCAGTCGCAGTGACAGCCCTGCGTCCAGCTTCTGGAGTGGGAGCAGTCAGCTGGGGCTGAGCCTTTGATTCGTGGGATCTGATACTTAACGCCAGAATTTGTGGGTAAGGAATGCCACCGTCGAACTGGATTATGGGCCGCGCTGCTGGCACCCAAAAGTTGAAGAGTTATTGGGAAAAGACGTTGCACGTTTGAAGTCAGAAATGTTGACCTTTCCTACAGCTAGCACGAATCAGAGTTTTAAGTCACAGTTGTCAAAATAACCCGGGTGCGCGCATGTTATCTTTCAGTTACAGAGTAACTAATACATCTCTTACTCCTTTTTTCATTATTAAAAGATATATACTATGTAGATATATAGAATAGATGTGAAATGTTAAATAAACATACATAAGACAGGATACATAACAGTTCTATAGGTAGAGGGACATGCTGAAAACTATTGGAGTGTCTCAAACACATCAAATTAATTCTTTCTTGAATAACACCAGAACACTACGATCCGTGTTTAACAGACGGGAAAAATCGAGCCATAGGGACGAGTCAGTGAGTCCAGGGCTGCTCGCCAACCGGAACATGTCCACGACACCTCAGTAACATCTCTACTACCTGTTCATATCAGGATTTATAGGAAACATGTTAGGGGTACGGAGACAAAAGACATGCTCCCCCAACAGTACGCACCCTCCTCATCTTGGGCCCATCTTCCCATCACTGCGACAGACTCCTGCTTTGTAAGACACCAGAATCTGCAGAAAGACTGTGGCCATCATGAATTTCCTGAGGCCCTTCCTTCCGCAGCTTCCTGCTTCTGCGTCCCAGTCCTCCATCTTGTTTCCCATCCTTCAAGAACGGAAGCCTGAGGGATGTTGGCTACGTCTAAGAGGGCATCTGAAGGAGGCGGGGCCGTTGTGGAACTCACTGGTGCCTTGGGATAGGTCTGTTTCTAGAGAGGAACAGGCGGGCCACGTGTCAGGGCGCTGGCCCAGGCCACTGAGATTGCAAGCTGTAGGCGGAACTGAATCCAGACTCTCGAATGGCAGGGACTTAAGAAAAGCAATGCCCATGGCGGGGCTCGCATCCTCTGAGAGCTGCTAGAGGCACAGAGCAGGGCCTTGTTAGCGCCGAGCTGGGCAGAAACCTATTAACCAAGAATGAAGCAAGGACCCAGTGACGGGAGCTGAAGCGCTGTAAGCACTGGCGACGCTGCCGGATTATGAATCCAGAGTTTCTCGCTAGGAAAAACTTCAGGTTCCTATGCCTCAGAACAAGACTCTCGAGAGTCTAGGGTAAAGCAGAAACTATGAATAGTGGGGCTTAAGCATTAGACAGGTACTCGTTGATGATTGTGTGTCGGTTGTGATGCTGGGCGCTGTGTGTGACTGAACACGCCAGGCAGCCTGTCCTCGGAAAGCTTCATGTGCCGGAAGCATAGAAACACACGTGGCGTGGCGTACCAGGTACTGAGAAGGGATAGGAGGTGATCCAAGAGATTTTGCACTTTATCAAGATGAAAAAATGCAAGCACATTCGTCGGTAGGAAGGAGGCCGCAAGAGGCAAAGATGGGGGAGGCGGGGGAAGCCAGGAAGACAGAGACCTTCGGGATTCGTGGTTCCTGAGGTATAAACCCTTCTAACCACATGTGACAGTGTGCTTACTGGTGGAGATATAGATGCGTCTCAGCCACTGTATGGAAAGATGCTCTGCTTCAAGAAGGGATGGCTCGACCTGCACTGTCTGACATTCACCCGGCCAAGTGAGCTCGAGCAAATCGTTCGGTATCTTTTAGCCTTGCGTTGGTGGCTTCCCTCTGGGCCCTCTCATCTGCACAGGGCTTGGCTCGCCATAATCCTTGGCTCTTGGCACACTCTCGCTGTTAGTCATCATATGGCACAGACTCACTCCCATGGTTGCATATAAACCACCTTTTGTGAACTGTTATATAATATCTCATTATGTGACTGCAGACATGGGTCTCTGATCTATGTCAGAGTTGGCAAGATGTATCAGTGAAGAAAGGAGAAGCTGTTAACTAAAGAGAACTGTAAAACGAAATAATTGTCCATATGCTGTAAGATAAGAGAATCTACTAAATGATTCCATATGAGAAAGATCAACTCCAGATGAATCCAAGTCCGATGTGTCGTAGCCCCATCTCTGAGACACCACAGACATTCCACAAGCTGACTTGAAGTGGCCTTAAAGCCTCAGGAACCCGGCTTAATCCAGCAGAATGGCTGTGACCTCTACACTCAAGCCCACTCAAGGCCCAACATTGAAACAGGTAGGCACGGAGAGCAGTGTCTAATGCCCTTAAAAACCGGAATATCCGGGCACGTGCCCTTTAAAACTAACATTCAGCCAAATTTCAACTCCTATAGATACCAGAATTGAAGGCACCACACGGTTCCTATGACCTCCCCACGACCCTTGGCCACCCTCCCCCCATTCCACATTTAGGTACATGACGCTGGCAGAGCTAGAAGCTGATGCAGTGGTTCCCACTGCCACCAGTCCCTGCTGAGAGGCTTAGGGAAACACCCCAGCTTCAGCCTCTGCCCACCTTCATGATACTTAGGTATACACTGCTATCGGGATTCAGTGGATGTCCCAGGGAGGGCACTGTGGTTCCAGCACTGCTCCTGTGCATGCAGGGCCTGGGTCTTTGCGAGCGCCTGCTCAGAGAGACTGACATGCCAGAAGCAGAGTCAGCATTCACTGAATTGTAGGAAACCCACATCACCCAACCGGGACCACTGTTCCATCATAGGAACAGCACAGTTGCGCGCCCCGCCCACACCTGATTACATCACACCTGCCATTCCCCACCCAGCCTGGTCCTAAGGCCATAACCGCAGCCTCAGAAGCTATGAGACTGCACAGTGCCTGCTAGGACTAAGGACAATATTGTCGACCAAACCAACACCCAGAACACACTTTCAGGATAAAGCTGCTTGTTATGAAGCCTACGCCATAAAAGTGATTAAGATCATTGATCCACAGGATACATACATCTCAAAGTCGGAGCACAAGAAATAAAAAAAGCCACGTAATACAGTCAAAACATAATAACTTGAATAATATCCAAAAAATTGTATCAACAAAATGTCTGATAAGGAATTATAAAGAATAACAAAAAATGAGATAGAACAGATAATTGAAATGAAACAATGAATGGAAACAAATGAAAAATTCAATAAAGACATATAGATCATGAAAAAGAACCAAATATAGACCTTGAAGTGAAAAGTTTAATAAGATACATTTTTTTTTTAAAAACACAGTCAAAAGCCACAATCAAGACCTAGACGAAGTAGGAGGAAGAGAATCTGAACTTGAAGTATTCTGAAATATCTCACTTGGGAAAGAGAAAGTTAGGGGAGGGAAGGGAGAGAGGAAGAGGGGAGAGGGAAGAAGAGGAAGGGAGGAGAGAGACAGGAGGAAAGAGGAAAAGAAAAGAGGGAAGGACCAGTACAGGAGGGGACCAGAGAGGGGGAGTCAAGAGGAAGGAGAGAGCCTGAGGCCTTTGGGACACCATTACGTGAGCGCACTTTGAGTGTATCTGAAGGAAGAGACGAGGGAAGTGTATTAAAACATTGTCAGTGAACTAAGAGCTGATGACGTCCCTAATCTTGGAAAAGATATGAATACCCGTGTGTAAGCATAGGGCTGCATACAGACATAATCAGAAAATGTTCTCGCCACGGTTTATTAAAGTCAAACCGACAATGTGAAAAGACAAAGAGCTGGGTGGTGGCGGCACACGCCTTAATTCCAGCACTCGGGAGGCAGAGGCAGGCGGATCTCTGTGAGTTCGAGGCCAGCCTGGTCTACAGTGTGAGTTCCAGGACAGCTAGAGTTACAACGGAGAGAAACCTATTTTGAAAAAACCAAAAGAAAAAAAAAAGAAAGAAAATGGCCACAACCCTTTCTACACATGTATGGTATTATCAATTTTTAAAAAAAAAAAATGTCTCAATGGCTTGAAAACCTCAATGGGTTAGACAGACATGGAATAAGCAGCACTTCGCACAATCCCGTGGTGCCCACTCAGCGAAGACATGCCTGGGCCACCCGCCAGGGGCTGAGACTAAAGCTAAATTCCACAGCTGCGCCCTGTGAGGGTCGCAGTCCAGTGGAGGAGATCATCGGAGAGCACAGCCCTCCCCCCACTGCACGGCTGCGTGGGGGGGGGGACCCAGGGGAGTGAGGGAAACTGCCCTTGCCTGCCTGGTGTCAGGTTGGCTACACCTCTTTTCCACCCCAGTGAAGACAGGCCTTCGAGCAGTCTCCCCCGGTGCCCCGGGCCGCTTCCTTTCAGCCCATTTCATCTCCTGGTTTTGTTCAATTTCCTGCAAGCTTTTCTCTCTGGCTCAGTTATCTCCCTTTTCCCCCAGAACCACCACAGTAATTCCATCAACTGGCAGGGACACTCCTGTCGGAGCAGAACAGGGCCAAGACAATGCTGCACTGTACACAATACAGTACACGTACACACGTGTACACACACACACACACACACACACACACACACACACACACACACACACACACACACGGTCAGCCAGGGTTTTCCACACCAGACCTTTCTAATTGAAGTGTTTTAATTTCTAGGTGTAGGCTTTCTTCTCCTAATTACACTCCAGGCCGCGTTTCACAGAATCGAAGCCCACTCGGGTTGTTGCATGGCAGTTGTCTTCTTGGTTGGTTGGTTTGCTTGCTTGTTTTGAGACAGAGTCTCCCTCTGTTGCTCAGGCTGTGGTAGGACTCCCAATCCTCCTGCCTCGGTTTCCTAGTTGCTTGATGCCATCACACCTGGCTCTGATCTGGTTTTAAAGTGAGCTAAGATTCCGTAAGAGGAACCGATTCGTCTCTGTTCCCACACCAAAGCCAAGGTGAGTTCAACCCACTGCAAATCAGAGAATGAAAATCACCGGCGAGGGGTTGCCACGGGGAAGGTGCTGAGTGTGGGGCCAAGAACCAGGCGCTACACCCAGTCCCGATATTCGCTCTGCCACGGGATCTTAGACAAGCCACCTAACCTTCCTGACTCCCAAACCCATGTCTCATTGCCTACTTCATGGCTTAAATGCTGCAAATGTGGTCTTAAAAACTGTCAAAACTAGTAAGTAAATACCCATGTCGAACACGGGGACACTGGCAAAGAGTTCCCTTCTAATAACACAGCAGCTCCAGGGAAGCGGGGTCTGGGACTCTTCCTGTGTACCTCAGCGCTTGGCAACAGTGAAGCCACGGCCAAACAAATAAAGCTGTCCACGGAGGGTGTCTACATATTTTTGAAGCATATTGCCCGCTGATAAGAATGAAACCGTTACCTGAGATTCCCCTGGTTGTCGTTTCTCTGTGCACACTGTGACTCAAGTCCCATCCGAGGCACGGAAAAGCTGGGCCAGGGTGGCAGCCATTCTGTCCAACATCAACGGCGACAGTCTTGACCTTGAGTGCCCTCGTGGAAACTGGGGTGAGTGTCAGTGTCACACGGCGATATCTTCAGTGTTTCCAGTGCTCTGCAGTTGACCGGGCACAAGCCAAACCATTGAGCTCATCCTGGTCCTCGACTGTAGCAGTACGCTACTATCTTTTACCCTCGGTTTAGGGAGAGAGAAAGGAGAGAAAGCTTCACCGCTTTCGAAAGCGGACTTGATACAGAACGAGAGGAAGGTAGAGACCTTCACGGCCCAACCGACGCTCACCCGGGCTTCGGCTTTTTATTCCCTAAGCCAAAAGTTCCCATAAACCCATGCGGCAGGCACACGATCCCAACAACCAGCGCCAGCTGTGAGAACGACCACATCTAACCGGATTACAGCCACCTGCATCACACGTTCCAAATCCAACTCGTAATCATCTACCACACCTGGCGTGGGAACAAGACCCTAACCCGAACGCCATTTTGCGTTTTGAAAGGAACCAAAATAATAAAAACTCTTCCAGGTGTTCCTGTACACCCAATATATTACTTGGTACGGCAGATCAGCCCCGCTTTCTAGAAGGAAGTGCACACAAAGAGTGCGGAGACTTCGACCCAGGGAGGCCTGTCAGTGCAGCGCTGGGATGCAGGTACTACTCTGTTAACCCCTTCGGCACTTTGAGCCACGGGACACGGCAAAGATGATCTTTCTCCTTGTCCTGAACTGATCGCCTGTGGCCACCAAGGCCACCCGATCTCCTCTTTAGTCTGCTGGGATTTGCTCATCCTGAACCCCGAGAGTACAGTGGAGCCTCTCCGAGAAAACAAAAGCAACCAAACCTTTTCGGAGGAGGATACGCACTAGGCAAATTTTAAGGTTATAGAAAGGAAATTGGGGGAATAAAAAGGACAGAGGTTTAAGGGGAGAGAGGGATAGAAGGTAGGGTACAAAGAATCGTGCTTCCTCTAGAGGCCATGGGTTGACAAGTAAAACCCCCATTGCTGATCCCCGTTGGAAGTATGGGGCTGCTTCCCCTCAAGAGGGCCCAGCTGCTCAGAGGGGGAAAAAAATCGACCGTCTATCTATCTGTGAACCCCATGAACCACAACAATGACTGGTGCGGCAAGATATGCCCCTGAGCATAAGAGTGACACAAAAGTTGTGGGGTGACCAAACACTTTCTGATTGGATCCGAGGCCTGCTCTACAAGAGGGAACGCATGCCTGGACTGTGGATCTAGCCGGGAATCAGCTCACAGGGCCCAGGAGGGAACCTACTGCTAAATGGCTATAGAATCAATCTGCCTTCTCAACCTGTATCTCTGTATGGACTGGTGCGGCCCGCAGACCTTAGCAGCCACGGTTCCCTGCATAGGGGATGGTGGTTCATGTAGAAACTCACAACAGGCCCAAGTGCAGGGAATACATGACGGGTGCTCATCCACAAATGGCACCTCTGTGGCACCCTCGCCCCAAGGTTACGGAAACATGACTGAAGGTGTGGGGGAAGGGGGGAGAGACTGCAAGGACCAGAGGCTGGGGAGGATGGGAACGGAAGCGTCTTCTAGACAGGAAAGGACCACCGTGCGCATGAACTTGCAGCAGCTGTGGCTGCCTCTGCGGGATGGGGTCAGTCCTCATTCCAGCACAGAGGAGGAAGGGGTTCACCGGGGCCGCGCCACTAACCGGAGTAGCTTCAGTTGCTGGCGCTCAGGGGAGGAGTCAGGTTTCTTTAAAGACACGGCCCCTAGTGGGCCAAGGTGCTCCAGAGGATACCGCCATGCCCAGGAGTCTACGGGCAGCGCGAATTAGACGCAGTGGCTTATTTCCTTGTGAGAACACAAAGTGGGGTGTCGGGTAGGAAGTAGACCTTGGAGTACAGAGTAGGAAGATGGGGATCAACATGATCGAAATCCATTGTGTGATGCTCCCAAATAACTAGTAAAAAGATCTATACTGAAAAGATCATCTGAGCGCTCGGCTTTATCAATAACCAACTGTAGACCGAGCGTGTGGCTCAGCAGCAGAGCGCTTGTCCAGGGCAGTCCCGTGCGCTGCTAACCATAGCCAGCCACGACTATCTGTCTTGCTAGAAATGCATTCACGCATATAGACGGCTAAGCCTCGGGCCACCAGCCCAGCCCCAGGGCCGTCAACCTGTGCTGGCTCGTTCACGTCAACTTGGCACAGGTTAGAGTCATCAGAGGGGAAGGAACCTCCATCGAGAGATCGCCTCCATTGGGTAGGGCTGTAGGCAAGCCTGTAAGGCGTTTTCTTAAACAGTGATTGACGTGTGAGGGCCCAGCTCACTGTGGAGCTACCAGGACTACCCCTGGGCTGGTCCTGGGTTCTATAAGGAAGCAGGCTGAGCAAGCCATGGGGGCAAAGCAGTGAGCAACACCCCTCCGTGGCCTCTGCCTCCAGGCTCCTGCTCCGCTCCAGTTCCTGCCCTCACTGCTTTTGATGACGAACTGTTATCTGGAACTGCGAGGGAAATAAACCCTTTCCTTCCCAAGTTGCTTTTGGTCATGGTGCTTTATCACAACGATCGTAACCCTAAGACAGCAAGCAGTAATGAAGGACAATTTCCCCTGCTAAGTTAGAAACAATAAAAGTCAGGTTGGTAAGAACGTAACAAGATCAACATGTATGTTCACGGGTGTTGGACACACCACATGTGACAAGCCTTTGACAACTGTTCTTCCTAACATAGCAAGAGCCAGGACATTGCTCACCTTCTCTACACCAGTAAACGTGTGTCTGGAAATCTAATCCTTGAAAAAAAATACACAATTTTAAAAAGGCAGAAAATGTCTTGCCGAGCCCTGGTCGTCAAGATTTCCCTCACATAGCAATGAGACATCATGTTCTCTTTTTTTACTGTTTATAGTTTTTTTTATATTTTACATCATTTATATATAACCTATTTTTAAATTTTATATATTTTTTGTCAGTTTATAAAGTATAAACCCTCATACATTTACTTTCTGTTAAAGCTAGCTGGAGTTGGTTCCTGGTTGCCTGGCACCGTATCTGCCGTTGCTAGAAATGCATTCGCACATAAAGACAGCTGAGCCTGGGGTCACCAGCCCAGCCACGGGGCCGTCAACCTGCAACCTGTGCTGCCTGCGAGGTCTGCTGGGCCAACGGTGGTGCAGAGCTAGGGGGAGTGGCCAACCAATGACTGGTCTAACTTGAGGCCCACGCAGGAAGCACACGCCCGGCACTGCCTGGATGGCCAGGAACCAGAGGCTAAACAGCGCTGAGACCTAAGGTAGAACCAAACATGGTTGAAAAAAAAAAAAAATCGCTGAAATGATTCCTAATGATATTCTGCTATGCTCATAGATCAGTGCCTAGCCCAGTTGTCATCAAAGACACTTCCTCTCGCAGCTGATGGGAGCAGATGCAGAGATCCACAGCCAAAGGTGGAAAAAGAGCCCAAATTGGAGATCTCCATCGGAGCCCTCTGTGCAGAGATAGGGGAACCCCACAGAAGGGGCGGGGAGAATTATAGGAACCAGAAGGGTAGAGGTCACCAAGAAAACATGGTCCACAGAATCAACTGACCAGGACTCGTAGGGGCTCACAGACACTGGGGCGACAGTCACAAGCCTGCACGGTCTGCACTGCACCCACTGCGGTCATGGTATGGTTGTTAGCCTGGTGTTTGGGGACTCCTAACATATGGGGTCTGGAGGGGGGGGGAGATGTCTCTGACTCTTTTGCCTGCTCTTGGGATCCTTTTTCTCTGACTGGGTTGCCTCTGCCAGCCTTGATATAGGGTTTGTACCTAGTCTTTAAGCCCTGTCTGGTTGATATCCCTAGGAGGCCTGCTCATTTCTAAAGGGAAGCAGAGGGGAGTGGAACTGGGAGAGAGAGGAGGGCGGATGGGAAGGGGGGGGAACTGCGTTCAGAATGTACTGCATGAGAGAGAATAGAGATAGATGATAGATACATACATACATACATACATACATAGACAGGTGGGTGGATGGGTGAAGGGGAGGGAGAGATAGATGGATGGGTGCGTGTGTGGAGGGAGAGAGAGAAAAAGAGAGATGATAGACAGATAGTAAATAATTTTTAAAGGAAAAAGTGGAAATAAACAAGAAAGATAGCTAACCCAAATATTAATGTCCTCCCTTTCTTCTTTCCAAGTTGATCCAAGTTGACCTTTCCAGCCACACAGCCTGGTGCTCCCTCCATCTGTCTACCCCCATCAATCCCAGAGTTCTGGTCGAGGGAAATGTCCCTTAGTTCTGGAGAGGCCACAGATGAATGTGTTCTTGACCATTGTGAGCATGAGAACGGTGGTTAAACACTGCCAAATTCACTCACGCCACACACCTGCCTTTCCAGCAGCTTTCTGACTGGGTTCCGAGTAAGGCCTGGGGAGGAATGCTTCTAGCAAGTTCCAGGACATGTGGGTTCTAGAAGCCACACCTCAGAAACCACTAGCTTTAAGCAGTGCCTCATCTGAATTCCCCCAGCAAGATCTTTCCAACAGATGGAGTCCCAGATCCTCCTTCCTTGCAACTCTCACAGGTTATAGCTGTTCCTGTGGTTCTTTGGAGAGAGAAGCACCCGTGACCACACATGATAGGACGGTAGCAAGCTGCTTCCTCAATGCCAGCTCCCGCCAGCTGCGGTGCTGGTCCAAAGCTTTGATGCCTCTGTCTCCCTAAAGCTAGCACAATGCTAGGCACACATCAGCCACAAGCACAAGGGGAGAACGAATGATTCCGTGCTGCCTCCTCAGGAGGGAATTACGGCTGGCTCCTGCCCCACCCCCAGCTATTAGCATATTAAATAGCTATTTTTAAAAGAAAAAAAACAAAAACAATTAGCCATGATGGCAAAAGAAGAAACATGAGCCGAGCTTATTAGTTTGCCAGGCCAGTAAATATCATCTTGCTTTGCTCTCTAAACTCCCTAATGAAGATAGCAGCTCTCAGGAAATAAATAAAACATTAGGTTGACAGCACACAGCACATCACAAGCTCAGCCCACTAATTTGCTCCTTGCTGGAGGACATCAGCCACCTTCAGGCTAACTGCCATATTCCTACAGCCCAGTCTGCCTTCCAGATCAATTCTATCAAGCTACGGTTTAACATTTTTCAACATCTTCTATGTATTCTATTTCAATAACTTTCTAAATAGGGAAATACCCATCTTAATCACATGAGAGCTATTTTTCAGTAATTGTCCTAAAAGCCAATTCCTTTTCTGGGAGAAACACACACACACACACACACACACACACACACACACACACACACACACACATCAGTTTGAATCACAAAGTGACTAGGCTAAACAGTGCTCTCAGAATATTAATGTGAGCTCAGGCTATTAAAGTGTCATGGTTAACCTTTTTAAAAAATCTAATTAAATTAAAATAATAATATGTAGAACAGTTTCCATGAAAGGAAAGGTTCTTTTCCAAAGAACCTATTCCAGGTCTGAGAACTAACACCTTGAAGTCATGCTCGGAAGGGGGGTTTACACGCGGGCAGAGGGAGCCTGCCTCTGCACCTGCTGAGATTAACTTTTAGTTGTTGTATTAGACTTAATTATTGCAGCATGCTGGAGGGCAAGGACAATTTACTTGTCTGATCTCACCTAATAAGATGTGTTCGCAGATGCCAGCACCTCCTGGACTTAATCAACAAACTATCAAGACAATCAATGCTGTCAGGCCTCATGTCCTTGTGATATTTAAAAAAAAAAAAAAAAAAGATAAAATAAAAACTCAAGGGCAGAGTGTGAAAGAGGAGAGCCAGGCACTCAGAAGGCCACAGTTAGTTGGCAGCAGGTTTATCTCCCTCCGTGGATGGCCAAAGTCGCTGAGGGAGAGGGTTCGTCCACCCCAAGGCCTGATTCTTTTGAGAGCAAAGTTCAATCCACATACACCAGGTGTAAGGAGGTTCGTGTCCATCCAGGCACTCTAACACCTCTTGGCAACTGAATTCTGGAAGACTTCCATGGGGTCTGTCTATTTTATGTCAGGTGGGAAGATTGTTACCCAACCCCGCCCCGCAAGGGGTGTGTACTCTTGCTTCACAGTGAATGTGTGCCTGTCCCTTTATTTGACCGTCTGTGTGTGAATCCAAGAAAAAAACAGTCTTTTGAAAGACAAAGACTGGCTGTGATATCAAAGGGCTTGGCAAATCACACAAAACAGCATGCCTGCTCTCTCCCCTGCTTCTTAGCTTGGAGATACTCTGGGGAAGAAAGGCTGGCATCGCACGTGGACATACAAAAAGGAGGGTGCAGTTGTGAGCCAGCCCGCAGGCTCTCCCACAGGCAGTGAGAGGTAGGAGCTCACCGGAGGAGCCAGCCCGGGGGCCACTGACACTCTAAACGAAGACCGTGACATAATCGGTCCGTCTTTAAGAATGAAAGATGGCCAGCGTTCAGCACTCACTCCGAACGCTCTGTGTGAGCCCGTCACTCATTCACTTAATACACACACATTTGTGCAGCGCTGCTTCCTGCCTAAGACTGCAGGGAACACGATGCTGGCCTCATTAACTGTGGGCCGTGCGAGGCTGAGTTCTTGGTAGTTTGCTTGTCCTAGGCGGAGCTGCATTAAAACGGCATTGAGGATTCCAAAAGACAGCGTCACGTAACAACGCCTACCCATCCGCCTCGCTTAATCTTACGACAAGGGCTCTCATCTCATCGTCACAGAAAGGGTGACTATGAGTCAAGAGGACTCAGAGAAACCACATCCACATAACTATTGTTACAGCATATGAGAATTCTTCCGCTTGATTATCAGTCGTTCCTGACTCTCTAACGGCATCTAATTTATACATTAAACATTATCATGTATATGTATATACGAGAAAACCTAGTAGAAGAAAATGTGGTGTGTGTGTGTGCTGTGGAGGGTAACGTGTGTGGTGTGGGGTTTATGTGCTGGGGGGTATGTGTGTATGAATGGAGACTTCTCAACAGACCAAGCCTGACTCTGAGACCATGGTTTCAGTTAGGCTGTCTCTAAAGCCCCTAAAGAACTCACAAGTAGAACGTGTCAGAATCACCATGCACGAAAACACCGGGGAAGAACGGGTTCCATCCTGTTTATGTAGAGCCTTTGTAAGTTTGAAAATAAGACACACGCTGTCAGGAGCGGTTACTGACACACTGTCCATATCAATGATCCCAGTGATGCCCCGGCCTCGGGGAAGAGGCAGCCTTCCCCCGGTTTAAGTGTGGATGTTGAGGAATAGGTGGTCTTTCGCTAAAACCTATGTGTATAGATCGTCAACCATAGCTCCCTCCTCCTGGATGACCTCCATGGGCCCAAGAATTCCTTCCCTACAGAGACACCCCACCCACGCCCACCACCAGAGATTAACTCACCTGCCTGAGGGCTGAATTTCTGTGTGGCTGCTCGTGTGTCTTCGTCAGAGGGCATGGCCCACCTGATCTCAGCTTTTCTGTTACGTTCCCCGTCAGCCCAGTCAGGTCAATCCCAAAGCCGTGCCTGTACCAGCAACACGCTCCGCAGAGTTAATTCTGATTTTAATTTTCCTCGGAGGACATTTTGCATCGTCAGGAAGGAAGAGCATTCCCCATCCTCCGATGCTCAATGACTGGGGACCTAGGAATTCAGCTGACAAAAGAAAAAACAACAACGTTTATTCCACAAAAAGATGTGGCTCGGAGAAGCAGTCAGAATCTGATGCTTACACACGAGCTTAGCAAGGGGCAGAGGTTAAGTTCTCCAGAGACAGTAACTACTGGGAAATGACTAAGGGCTGCATGGGAGAAACAAATGCAAGATACATAAAGTGGTTAATTTAATTTGGGTACCTGACTGGGTCACTGGGTGACCAGATAATTGGTTGAGCATTATTTCTGGCTGTGTCTTTGAGGATGAGATAAGCATCTGAACTGTGCCTCATTCTAGTCTCTGTGGCTATTAACGCAACGCCTGAGATCGGGTGATTTACAAGGAAACACAGCTTACTCCGCTCGTGGTCTTAAGGTCTGGGAAGTTCAAGACCAAGCAGACACATCTAATAAGACCCTTTTTGCAGCTGATAACTCTGTGGGGAGTCCCCAAAGTCATGTAGGGAAACTGGCTTTATAGAGGGCCAATTCTCAACATAAACCATTAACCCGTGAATGAAGGTGGAGTCCTTGTAACCTAACTGCCTCTTGAAAGCCTCACCTGGTTCCATATCTCAGCGCCTCACAACAAAGAGCACATTTAAGGGTGTGTTTGGTGGGGACACTCAAACCACGCCTAATCAGTAGACTGAGCGAAACAAATCACTCTTCCCACCTCTTAATAGGAGCCTGGCAGCTGAGAACTCAAGCCCCATGGGTAAGGAGCCACCGTGCTGGACTGTGCTACCATCTGAAGGCCCGTAGCCAAGATCCCAGAGGTCAGCGGAGCTGCAGCCAGGAACAAGGCAAATGATGAAGGATCAAGCCCAAGCCAGATACGAATTCCAGCATGGACAGGGAGGACTCCTGGCTATGGATCTCTTGGCAGTCTACGGCTACCGTGGGAAGAGGAACCACTTCTCATTAGGAGTGTGGCCACTGGTAGTTCCCTGTGGCCCGTGTGCACATGGCCAGCACCAGGTAGACTCCTCCATGGGTAAGTAAATACCAAGGATAGGAAGTTGGGAGGGAAATGTGATGGGGGTCCTGGGGAGAGTTGGAGGTGTGATGAAGGATGCATATGATCAAGATACATTGTATACATGAATGAATTTTTAAAGAATAAATAAAAAGAATGAAAACAAACATACAAAGACAAAACAAACCCCGCTGGATGAAAACAGACATAAAGATCCCGCAGTGCGATTGGAAGAGGGAAACAGGATGCAGCCCACAGTGACCACAGTGGTGGGAAGTGGGTCCCACCCACCTAATTGGAAACTTCCTGAAGGCTCAATGTTCATCCTCTCTAGGTCTGACAGCCCTTCTCTGGTTGGTCCCATTTTACACCTTATTTGCATACATGCACTTTCAGCCAATCAGGACCCACCAAGCTCTATGTAAGTTAGCAGATGAGCTCTGGAGACACAGACTCATCAGAGCACTCCTCTGAGAAGGAAGAGTGCCTTCAAGACTCACCAGAAACAGACTCACCAGAGGCTCAGGTAACTCACAGAGGCCC